>JANRGW010044936.1:0-26048 GCA_024733675.1 Psilopsiagon aymara
ATGGGTTCAAACTTAAACAGGAGAAGTTTAGATTGGATATGAGGAAGAAGTTCTTTACTGTAAGGGTGGTGAGGCACGGGAATGGGTTGCTCCATCCCTGGCAGTGTTCAAGGCTGGGCCGGACAGAGCGTTGGGTGATATGGTTTAGTGTGAGGCAACCCTGCCAATGGCGGGGGTTTTGGAATTAGATGATCTTAAGGTCCTTTCTACCCTAACTATTCTATGATTCTATCTTTCCTGTCTCTTTGTAGGAACCACTGAGTTACTGATTTAAAAAAAAAAAAAAAAAAAAAAAAGACCCATCAGCACTTTTGTTTTAGACCAGCCCATTTCCTGGATAAAGCTTCCATCACATGTTTTGAAGAGATGCATTTTCTTGGATAAAACAGAAATTTTCCTGCTGACGCCTTGCTTATCCAGTCCAGTATTAGTATCTTCCCATTCTTAGCTATGTCACTTTTGACTGGACCAAGAAGTTTCTTTACTTTGTTAAGAGATTTGCCATTTCCATTTGTAGGCTTCTGACCCAAATTTCTGCTAGACAACACAGGAAGACAGGAAAAAATATTCCCTTGGAAGTGTAAATCTTATATGCACATATTACTGACAAATTGCCAGTATTTTCCTATGGCACACTTCTATGTTTATATACAGAAACTATTATAGGGACAACACCACAGACTTGAAGAAATCACCCGCTTACCTTGGTATTTCTGTATACAAAGCTTAGAGTTTCATAGTCCCTTTCTACTACTCTATTCTTTCACATCTAGAATAACTGCAGAGGAGTTTGCTTCTAGTATATAGCCTAGAATATCTACTACCTGAATCTTCCAAACAGTATGCGGTCATATGTATTGAAATTCCCATTAGTGATTTACTGGTAAGTATTGCTGTATGGTTTTGACTTTGTTGTCTTTCATATTGAAAGGCTGGAAAAAACACTTCAAGCACGCAAGCTGCATTCACTTACTTTCAAATGAATCTGCATTCTCAATTACATCTTGCCTAACTATGATTGCACTCAAAATGAAATAAGAAAAAAAGAAGCCTTGTAACTGACTTATATTCCCTGTAAGTTTGAACTGCATTCTTGTTCAGTTACCTCACATTCTCCTTCCCTTATAAATGAGAAATTTTCTGTATCCTCACGTTGTTCAACAGTCCTTCATAATGGAAAGCTGATTGATTTTCTGTTTCCTGTATATATCTATTTCAGAAGTCATCTTCTCAGTAATGACCTAATTTTCTTGTGGTATATAATTCTCCATTTTTGCTGTAAAGCAACTGTTTGCAAATCTTCCCTTCTCCCATCTTTCTTCAGCATCATGTATTATTGGTTTTTATAGCTCCTTCCAGTTAAGAGCATTAGAGTATAATGCTATCACATTTTATGAACACAGACCACTGAATTCAGTTAAAGCACAATCACTGAATAAGAATTCACTGTTTCTTCCTACATGCAGTCTGTTCTACAGCAAACAGAAGAAAGAACTAAAATCTCTACCCTGTGCATCACACGGAAATAGGAATGGATAACGAAGTAGCCAAATGCATAAACAAACTAGATCTGAAACCATTTTCTTTCCTGGAAAAATCCTCTTGGCAGTTTTGTAGCTACACCATCTCTTTTTATGTTCTCAAAAACTCTGTAAGGACAACAGCTCACTGAAGTAATGCTCCACTATCAGTATTCAGAAAACAGCTCTATGTGGATCCTGGTTCCAATGGATGCTTTGCAACTAGAATCTCTGGTGTCTTATGTTCCATTTACAAGTCCTGCTCACTGCTGGATCTTGGGGAAAAAAAGATGGGTCATCTTCATCTGTCCAGCTGCCTCTTTTCATGAAGTAGCAAGGACCTGACTATTAAAACTCTATACCTATGCCAATTTGTTTGAAAATGGTCAAGTGCTAAAAAAGCTTTTGCAGAGAGATGAAGAGCAGAAGAGATAAAGCTTACAGACAGCTTGTTACCTCAGGAATTATGGTAAAAATAAAGCAGTAAGACCTGTCTGCAACAGTATTGGAAGAAGCAGGCAAGTCAACAACAGGATCTTGACACAAGACTGGTGTTCAAAGCCACAAACAATAATTACAGATTTAATCCCTGCTGTTAAAAAAAAGAATGCGACCATGTCAAGTGATTAACCAAAAAAAACCAAACCATAATTCTCAGAGAGATGAAAATAAATACCATACATAGTGAGGGGCTGAACTCCATGCAGGTGACTGGAGATTTTACAAAGCACAGCATGATCTCCATCTCTGACCTCTTTCCCTCAGTGAGCACATCCTTGCAGACAACAACATATCAAGGCTTTTACAGAGATGCATATTACTCATTAGGCATTTCAGAAAATACGAATGCTTAGTATTCAAATATGTTCACAAGCAATTCTAATACAGCATTCTTTTTCCTCTGTAAGGACAACACGTTGCAAGAGCTGAAGAACTGGATACAATTATATTATCCAGATCTCAGTTAAATCAGAGTTTAAACACAGTATCAGATTTTGTGGCCTACAAACCCAGATCAATAAATCATAGAATCGTTAGGGTTGGAAAGGACCTTAAGATCATCTAGTTCCAACCACTCTGTCATGGGCAGGGACACCTCCCACTAAACCATGCCACCCAAGGCTATGTCCAACCTGGCCTTGAACACTGCCAGGGATGGAGCATTCACAACTTTCCTGGGCAACCCATTCCAGTGCCTCAGGGACTGTACATTGCAAAACCAAAACCAAAAATTCCAAGTTAGTGTAATTTAATTTTTTTTTTTTTTTAAACCATCTCTATGAAAATAGCATGCCTCTTACAATAGAAATAAAAAACTGGAAATCAAACAGAAAGACAATCATTACTTCTCACATACACTCTTTCTGTTGTGGCTTTTCATCTGGTTCTACTCTTAGAACACTCTCCCAATTTCACACACTAAACAGATGAAGACAGAGACAAAAGCAGGAGGATCCTTCCCCTCCCAACTAACCCTGAATACCTTACTGCTGCAAGGAACGTCTGTACAGACTAATATGATACAAATGAACTGGACAAAGATAAATATCTACCTTTTCAGTAAATAATTCGCATGTTAGCATCTCCAAATTACATTTTGCTCTCATAATATGAAAGACTACCTTACTGTTAATAAGTCAGAGAAACATCATCCCAAGAGATAAAAATCATGAAGGAATGAGCAAATGAAAAAAGGGGAAAGTTAATGAAAACATGACAACTTAGCAGTTCATTTCTAATGAGTTGGAACAGCCTGAATGTCCCAAGACAATTTCTACAGCAAGCCTGGTCTATACACCAGGGAGAATGGTGCAGGTAGTCTGGGAACACTACAATAAAATTCATTCATTCACTGGTAGATTTTAAGAGTTTGTTAGACAAACTTCTATCAAAAGACACACTGTTATAGTTTATTTTGCAATAGGATAATGCACCTTCCAATATTATTGGAAGCACCATCTACTATTCAGAATAGTAATTTAAATTCAGAAATAAAAACCTGCAACCCTACTTTTTCACTTGTCTTTTGCTGATGCACTGATTTCATGATAGGAATGGTAAAATTTAGATGCCTTCAAAGAGCACAGGGGTAATCTGTTAGTTGTCCACAGAAAAGTTCACTATTTAAAATTAAATAAAATTTTATTTCTACCAAAGGCACCCAATACAAATCTGTCTGATTTTATTAGCATTATTGAAAATGTTCAAGTTTTCTTAATGGCAAAAATCTCTTTACAAAATTAGCAGATTGTGATAGGCATTTAGAAAACAGTGACAAAACCCAGCCAGCCTGACAAGCAAGGAAATTGTAACTGACTGCTACAGATTCACAATACAAAAGAGTTGGGAGTGGCTGCTTCGCACAATGTGCTTCATATCACTAGGGGGCTGTAAATGCTAACAGACTGACAAGTAAAAACTTCCTGTATTTTCATGAGGAAACAAAATGTTATTTATGTACCAAATGAAATTTTTGCAAAACATTGAGGGTTGGCACTCTTCCTTAATATACATATTCCATCCCAGCTGTTGCCCTTGCAGTACTTGCTCTCCAAATAGGGAAAAACACAGGATCTGCTCTTGTCATGGAATAGCCTACAGTTTTCGTGAAGCCAGACTAATTACCTGTGGTCCATCTGGTTTAAACCAGCAACAGAAGTCAAGAAGGAGAAACATGCCAAAAATTATATGCCCTGAAAAGAAAGTATGAAATCCCAGCAGGCACCTAGGGACAAACGAGCCTGAAAACTGCTGTCCTCAGAGCTGAAGACACTTACACCACATTTTCCAAGTAACTTACAAATTTCTATCTGAAACTGTTAAGCAAACATCAGAAATTCACCTGTCTGACAAAACCAGACAATCTGAATACCAAGGAAGAAATTTCTTTCAATAACTTGTCATTGTATTTGAAGTTTCCATTTTTGGGAGGTTAACTGCTCTCTAATGCCTGTTTCCTTTATGTTGCTTCACCTTCTTCAGGGGAATCATTTAAGCAAGACTATGTACAGATGAACATCCACTGTGTCACCATTTTGTTATCCTAATTTCCAAGCTATTCTAGTGTCTTTCATGCCAGGGCTTAACGCCCAGCCAAATCATGCTCCAACAGCAGAACATCATGTAAAACAAGCCTGTACCCTGGAGTATATGAGCCTAATTAAAAAACTCCATAACCTACCAAATGTAGGCATAATTCCTCCTTACAAGGATTAAAATGGACTTCCCCACTCCCCCTGCCCTGAAGCTTATACAGTAATTGCTTTACAGCAGCTGGCTCAGAATTGGTAGAGCTACAAATACCACAATGAGGAACACATACCACTCTTTCATCTCTTTAGACGTCATCAGTTGAACGATAGATTATTCTAATGACTTTCCCTAATGAGAATTCAAAAACTCATGTGCACACCTGATTCAGCACATATATGTACAGTCAGACCTTGGCTGCATTAATTTTAATATAGCAAGGCATAAATTTGTTCTTCACAAGTCCTTTCTGAATCTACAAAAAGTACACTGAACCTCTTTCATGGCTGCAGTCAGAGTCTTGCTGAACTGAGCTGGCAGCCCACCAAGCAGCAGCAAAAACAGGGAAATCATGGAAATCATTTGGAAAAGAAACAGAAGTAATTTAAAGTCACATTTATGGCAGCTAACAGAATTAAGTTTAAAGAGAGGTGTGACTGACAGAGCTATACTTTAAGCATTTATACAGGAAAGAAACAAAACCCATGAGTCCAACAGCATGACTATTATTCAATAGGATTGGTATAATTTGAAGAGGTTACTAAACTTTCTCCAATAACTGTTACTCAGAAGTAGTCAGTAGTCATTTCCTGCCCAGTTTTCTGCTCCTCTCAATATAAACTCTTATCTCAAGCTGTACATTGTGATCCAAGTCACACATGTTTTACAGGTTCTCTAATATGCAACAAAAACTATTATGCCAGCCAGCTAGCCTAGACAGCTCACTTGAGAGCTCTGGAAAAAAGGAGATGAAGCTACTTTAAGACAGTCCTTCACAACCCCAGTGTTTCTGCAGCAAGAATAAACTGAGTAGCTAAAATCTTAATTTTGAAGAAGTCAAGTTTAGAGGTGGAAAAGACTGACAGCACATACCTCCAGAAGCTTTAACAGAGGGAGAGGTTGTAGATTTATTTTTTTACTCTTACATGTACAAATATGAACATCTGAAGTTGGGGATGCTTGCTATAATTTTGAATGAGGAGCACGGATTATGTACAAATATTTGAAGATAGAACAGTGGTCTGGATTCCTGCAGCTTTCAAATGCAAGCAGCTGCACTCTACTGCTGAGCATTTCCAGAAGCCAAGAAAGACAGACAAATTTGATATGGATTATCTGCCAAGACCGTAGTAGCTTTACTATGCCCTTTTCCAAGCTCAGAATCTACCAAAGTGAAAAACGAAAGCCATGCTCAACTACATATTTAACTGGACATTTCACGAGCCAGGAACAACTTGTGAGCAAGAGTGCTATAGACCAGAGAAGTATTTTGCAAACTTCCTGAACAACAATCAGGTGTTAAACAGCCTTACAGTGGAGTATGCTGAAGAACCTCAGAATTAAACTTCTGGTTTGCAGGATGGTTTTGCACAAACTGAAAATCCTGCTTTTCAGCCATTTTTGGTTCCAGCTGCTTAACAACTGACAATTCAGTTGTCTAGCTTTCTTCTAAATTGCAGAGAGCAAATATATGTTGTTTGAGCATTTCCTTCTTGTATTTATCTTAAGAGATTATACTAAGCTTAGCACAACAAAGGTAGTAATAGCTTTAAACTTTAAAACTTCAGCGGGAACATTTTAAGAAGATAGATCACTTCAAAATGCTGGGGGTTTCTGTCCTCCAAATCCATTGGTACATACCTTGCTGACAGCATACAGAACAATTCTAGGATTCCCCTTAATACAAAGCTGGATCTCGATCAATAAAAATTATATAAGGTCTAAAAGGCAGCTGATTCTCAGAACAGATGAAAACCACACCGAAACATTCACCTATTCCGAACAATCAACTAGCAGTCTAAAGGAGGAAAACCCTGTTACATAAATACATCTTCATAAATAGCAGAGACACAAGGAAAAGCTTCCCAATTTCTCCAGAGAGAAGTTTCCTCTTTTCTTTCTACTCCACTAAAAGGTTGGTGAGGCACTGGTACAGGGAGCCCAGAGAAGTTGTGGATGCCCCATCCCTGGAAGTGCTCCAGGCCAGGCTGGATGGGGCTTTGAGTGTCCCTCCCCAGGGCAAGATGGTCTTTAAGATCCCTCCCAACCCAAACCATTTTGTGATTCTATGAAAAGAACTGTTTTCAACAAGATAACATCTTGTTTTCTTGAAAACATAATTCCTTCCTTCTCAGATAAAGTATATTTTAACCTTTATAGCCCCCATAAAGTCCTGGTAGGTCTTCAGCTAAATATTCTTAGAAAAAGATTAAACATTTGTCCAGATTGTTCACAACATTGGAATAATACTGCCTAAATAACATTACATGAATATGCAATAGGAATATGCTTTAGCTGCCTCTTCCCCCCAGTAATTTTGTAAAAGAAGCTATGTTAACTCCATTTATTCACATCTCACCACAGCAAACCTTACTGTTGAATGAATGAAGAATGCAGTTTAAAACTATCAAATAAGACAGCTAGTCTTTTCATGAAAAAATGCAGGAATTCAGAATTAGTCTTGTCTACCCCTCTATCCCCACTACTACAAAACTAAAGCAAAACCAGTACAGAACATTGCTCCCGACCTTGTTCACGAATGTCAACACGTCCAGATCCTAGAACAATGAGAATGATATAATGACGATTTTCAAAATAGTACTGAGTGCCATTTGAATATAAAATGCATTACCTTTAGTGCCTTAAATCAAAACCGCTTTTAAGGCTGAAAAGCAGAAAGTTGTTGAATCACAGTAAAACATTGTCAAGGCTTTATAGTCTGCCTACTCTAAAACCAGTAGTACAGTAATGGCTTGAGATATTTTCAGTTTTTCTCGAAGTCCCTTGTCTCATAATGCATATGTAAACCAAAAATATCCTCTGCCAGAAATTTCTCATTGCTTTTAAAAATATGTAGTGTCAAGAACACTTAACTTCAACGTAACCCAAATAATTTACTGGATCTTAAGAATGCATTCTGTTTGAAATGTAAGAAGCACTTACATTTGTGATTTTCAACTTCTTTTTCTCTCCAATCAAACAAGAGATCAGCCAGAGCAAGAAGCAGCAGTTCAAAATAACAGCTGGCATATAACTTCACTTAGCTGAGAATGGATAAGGTGCATGCCCTGTACAAGAAGCTGTCCACAGCTCAAGAGAAAAAGGCAGGAGGTGTATCTGCAAATGTTTGAGTTCCTGGGACAGCGGAAGGAAAGTTTCTTTTCCTTCTTTTTCCCACTAGCTCAGCTCTGCGTCCTTCCACTTTTCTGCTGAAACAGCATTTATAGTGCATTAATTCTGCCAACCAAGGAAATTAATAAAGGCGATGCTCTTTTCTCCTTCCAGAGCTGTGCATCACCTGCTACCTACATATGTACCATCAAGTTCAAAATGCGTATGAAGATGCCAAAATCTTCATACTGTATTTCATCAGCATGAAGATGAAAATATTCATCACTGTATTTCTACAGTGTTTTGCCTTCTGACATTATTCTTTTTCTAGTGTTCAACCTAAGAACTCTTTATCATGAATTAAGAGTACTTTTATCCTTTCCTTCTGAGCTGATGTAAAGACCAGTATATCACCGTCACTTATCCAGCCCCTGTGGACTTATTATGTCTCCTGACAACTCTTTCCTCTCTTTAATATACTAAATACAGTTCTTCAAACTTTCCTCAAAGGAGACATTATGTACACTTCTAGTCATTTTCCTGTTTTCTTCTGAACATTCTAATTTTTCAACATCCTCCTGTAAGTACCCCAGACTCAATTTTCTACGAGTTCTGCCTAAGACTGAGAGTACCTTTTGTCACCCTGAAAGTTCTCTGCCAATCATCTCAAAATGAAAAGTGTCCCTTTTCCCACATCTCAAAAGATTCTTGCTCTGATATTATGAAATTGCCTGACCCCCTTCCCCTTTCTGCCCAGAAAGTTTCCATGCATTTCCATGTTTTACTTCTCCTTTGTTTTTTATTTTTAATGTTTCTGGAATAACTTCAAGGTCTTATCACCTCCTATTAAATTTTACCTACCAATCTGACATCTACAGGCTTAAAAATAATCCACTTACTGTTTTAGGAAAATGCTTTAGGTCACTTCCATATGAAATATATTCCCTTACCACTTCTTTGGCCCTGATCTTACAGAGGACCAGCAAAAATTGATTTTTATACTGCATATACAACAGGTGGAATGTATCCAAAATATACTAAACTTGCCAGACATGTGCCACACAGTTGATTTGTGACGTTCTATGCATTCTGCTCTATACCAAATGAACACATATTTCTTCCTGGAAAATCTAAGCGCCATGGCTTAAAATACGTGGTTCAGGGAGCCATCTAATAAGGACAATGTGGGAAATTTAAAGAGAGTCCAGAGAAAAGCAATTGAAGGTCCAAACCACATGACCCATGCTAAAACATTAACAGACTTGGGTTTATTTATTCCATATAAGATCTGTTTATGTGTCCCACCTGAAATATCATTCCAGTCCAACGGTTACACATCTGCAGTGTGGACTATTTTATGAAAACTGGCACTTACATCAAATTCATACTGAGAGCTTTTGTTTTAGAGATGAGGAACCACACTTCACAGTCCTTCTAGCAGATGTGAAACACTGAGGTTACATGCACCTTTTATAAAGAAAAAAAAAAACCACCATGCTTGCTTTTCACTTAAATACTGCTTTTATATATGCTATCAAAAAATGGGCAGGAGAAAGAAAATTATTCCAGCTAAACAATATGTAACAATATTATTTTAAAGAACTTCATAAGGACAGTGATAGCTCCAATGATTCACTTACAATGTGCTTTTTACTCTTGCTAATAATCCCAAACAGCATGTCCTGTAAGGTGAAATGAAAACATACTGCTCGATGACCTCTGTTTTGTACTGGTAAGCATATTACTGAGACATATGAAGACCAGCAACAATTTTGCACACTACTACCTAAACCAAGAATCAAGGCGTGATATGCATCTAGTACAACCATGCTAGACTTGATTAACATTACTGAAGTACAAAGCTACCTTGCGTTACCTGGGAGTTGTTAAACAGTTGAAACAACCTGTTTTAAAACTGTCTTCCATGCATATTAATTGTGATTTATACATACAAAACTCTAACATTTCGGTAGGTTTAAGCAGTTGTTTTTTTTTCCCTAGAAATGCAGCAACCACAACTTTGACAGGCTTTTCATCTGTAATTTTAAAACTGGTAACTAATAAAACAACTGTTACTTTTAGTAATTTCATCATATATTCAGCCTATGACAAAACAAGCTCTTAGCATCTTAAACGAGATCTTATCTTAAGACGACCCCAAAAAAGTTCTCAATGGCATATCAAATGAGTCAAGATACTTCACAGAATCATGCAGGTTGGAAAGAACAACTTTAAGATCAGTGAGTCCACCCATAAATATAACACTGCAAAGTCCACCACAAAATACCTCCAGAGATGGTGACTCAATCACTTACCTGGGCAGCCTGTTCCAATGCTTGACAACGCTTTCAGTGAAGAAATTTTTCCTAAAATCCAATCTAAATCTCTCATGGCACAACTTAAGGCCATTTCCACTTGTCCTATTGCTTGTTACTTGGGAGAAGAGACCAACAGCCATCTCGCTAGAATCTCCTTTCAGGTAGTTGCAGAGAATGACAAAATCTCCCTCAAGCCTCCTTTTCCCTAGACTAAACAACCCCAGTTCTCTCAGCTGCTCTTGCTAACTTGCTCTCCAGACCCTTCACCAGCTTCATTGCTCTTGTTTGGACATGTGCCAGCACCTCAATGACTTTCTGGTAGTGAGAGGCCCAAAACTTAACACAGTATTAGAGGTGTGGCCTCAAGAGTGGCCAGTTCAAGGGGATGATAGGGATGACCAGTTCCCTGGCCCTACTGCTATTCACCACCTTTGCCACCTGGGCAAGCTGCTGGCTCATGTTCAGGTGACTGTTGACCAACACCCCCACATCCTTTTCTACCTGGCAGCTTTCCAGCCAGTCTTCACTAGGCCTGTAGTATTGCACGGGGTGGTTGTGAAAGAAGTGTAGGGCCCAGCTCTGAGCCTTGTTAAGTCTTGTACAATTGACCTCAGCCCATCGATTCAGCCTGTCCAGATCCCTCTGTAAAGCCTTTCTATCCTCCAGCAGATCAACATTCTCACCCAACTTGGGGTCATGTGCAAACTGACTGAGGGTGCACTTGATCCCCTCATCCAGATCATTATTAAACAGAACTGATCCCAACACTGAGCCTTGTGACTGGCTGTCAACTGGATTTAACTCCATTCAGCACCACACTTTGGGCTCAGCAATCCAGCCAGTTTTTTATCCAGAAAAGAGTACACCTGTCCAAGCAGACAGTTTCTCCAGGAGAATGCCAAGGAAATGGTATCAAAGACTTTACTGAAGTCCAAGTAAACAACATCCGGAGCCTTTCCTTCTTCCACTAAGTGGTTCACCTTGTCATAGAGATCTGGTTAGTCAAGCAGGATCTGTCTTTCATAAACCCATGCTGACTGGGGGCCTCATTACCTGGCTGTCCTGCCAGTGATGGCACTCACAACGGCACTCCATAATTCTTCATGACAGGGGAGGTCAGACTCTCAGTTCCAGCCTGCAGTTCCTCATATCTTCCTTCCAGCCCTTTTTGTAGATGGGCATTATATTTGCTAACTTCCAGTAAACTGGTTAGTCAGGAGTGCTGAAAATGACTGAAAGTGGCTTTGTGAGCATTTCTGCCAGATCCTTCAGTACTCTTGGGTGGGTCCCATCTGGCTCCATAGGCTTATGTGTTTCTAAGTGGTATAGCAGGTCACTATTTCCTCTTGGATGGGGGCCTCATTCTGCTCCCTGTCCCTGACTCCCAGCTCAGAGGGCTGGGTATCCCAAGAAAAAACGGTCTTATTATTAAAGACTGAGGCAAAGAAGGCATTAAGTGCTTCAGTCTTTTTCTCATTCTTTGTCACATAAACATGGTTGCTGAGCCAAGCAGCTCTGGTCCCGGCATAATCCATAGCAAGGCACTCTAGCTTGGTGCACAGCAGGCTTTTCTGAACAGAGACAGGATAGCAGGAAACAGAAGTATTACAGATGCTCTTTCTGATGATAGCTCATCTAAATAAACTTAAGAGTTTTCTTTACTCATTGTTTTCTTCACAGTAACTGGGAAGCACCATGGATAAAACGGCTGCTGAACTTAGACAAAATATGTATTGATCATTGGGTTAAATTCAATTTACTTGCAGATAGGAATAAGTTACTCTTCAAATTCAAAGCTTTACTTTGTCTTTGAAAAAGCATCCCTAACATACTCTAAAGCATGCATGCATAGAGATACAAATAAAATAATCAATCCTTGTGATTTAGAGACTTAAGAAAACACATGCAATGAGTTTCAAGCCCCGTTTGCCTTTTTTTTTTTCCAAACTTTCTCTCAACGGAATATTTAGTCTAAAGGTATTTCACTGCAGCACAGCTATTCTATTCAGAAACAGGCTTGTGATATCAGTATAAATATATCCACACCAGCATAATCTCTGCAGTAATCACTGAAGGGCACAGCCAGGAATTTAGTGAAGCCCAGGATTAGACAGCACAAACCCATTGCCAAAGGGCAGAATATGCCCAGCTACGCGCTGTCATTTTAGAAATAGTACTTATGTGGTTTATGCATACATCCATATCCACGCATGTTAAAAGCAGCAACGCTCAAACATTTTGAGACAGTCTGCTGAAAGACAGAGTGGAAGTCTTCAGGAAACCTGAAGGAACCACCTGCTCTAGCAAGCATTCACATAACCCAGCAATTCTAGCACCTCTCTTCAAGCATATGCAACCACAAGTCTCCTATCCCAAATACAGTCACAGTAGAATACACACACTTTTTAGATCATAGCTTTGGCTCCTGCAGCTCCTCTGTCTTGCAGATCACTTATGTTTGCAGGGAAATCACACAGTTCCTGGACAGCAGGCAGCTGGAAATACTAACCACCTCAACCTTGCACTTGATCTCATGTACAATGCTGCATTTTCAGTCAATTATGCTAAGCAAACCAATATTTTTAGCTCTTAAAAGCATCTCCTTTCAGACAGCATTTGCTGCCAGACTGCTTTGATCTTAATGCATATCAAAGGAGTCTAAATTACAAATTCCTAAATAAACTGCTTATATTTAACTATGCTCTAAGTTTTAATCAGGGTAGAACACAAAAGGAGCAACGTTTCAGCTCCTAGCATCCCAGCTGCTTAGGGTACTACACATACAGCTCATGTCTCCTTTATCAGTCTTTTACCAGCTGCTGAACTGTAAAATATTATTCGATTCTTGATGGTACTTATTTCCATGCCTTTTGCTGTATTTTTGATTAACAGTGTACAGTGATTCCAACAAATAAAGATTATAAGACTCATTAAAGCACACTTTCAACCATGTCTAAGTGTTGAAACCCAAAGTGAGTTTCAAGACATGAGATATGTAATCCACAATGGGAAGCACTTTTCATTTAAAGCCTTGTTATGCTATAAATCAAAAATATTCTGACTATCTAAAAAGTCAAGTAAGGCAAAAAATGTCAGGATTTTGCTTATTGATGCCATTAAATCCAATGTACTTCTAAGCTTTAAAGCATTCATGGACATTATGAACATTTTAGGATGTTTCTGTAACTTATAAATGTTTCAGTTACCTATTTACTCAGGAAGTGAAAACGTTTTCCCTACTTAATGCAGTAGGAGGACATAAATGCAAGACAGACAGGTGGCATATATAATAGAATCAATTGAAAAGAATGTGACTAATGCATTCTCCTGAGCAATAAACATTTATGAATAAATCCCAGAAACTTTAGGAATGCATAAAGAAACAAAATAATTGGTTTAGAGGAATGAGACATTGGGATTCTTTCATATAAACTATAGGTGTTATTTCCCACAGCTAGAAAACAGGAATACTTCACTACTACTGTAGAAATAAGGCCATTTCAGGAAAGGCATATAACACATTTCAGATTAAAAACTGCACTTTAGATTGCCAGCTTTTCCCAGCTGTAATAGGGCATCTGTAGATCCCAGTTCAGAAAGGCTTTGGAACTATGAATCCACTATACTGTCAATGTAAAGGCCAGCAGCAGGAGAGGCAACGACAACACAGGTCCAAACATCAACATAGCATTCAACTGCAAAATAGTCCTGAAAAATACAGTGGCCATAACAAAGCAAATTCCGTTCAAGGCAAAATATGTTTACGAATCCAGAGGGCTTACAGTGACTTCAACTCTTAATTTGGGATTTAGAAAAATTATTTTGTAAATCCCCATGTGACTGTACGTAAACAAAACAGAGTTATGTTCTTCTGGCTATGAGACTGAATCTAGTAATGTTAATAGGCACCATCATGAAAAAGAATCTTAAGGCTTGTACTATTCTCCACTTTCTCCCTACAAGCAAAAGGAGTAAACGCACTTTAATGTGAACACTGTTTACAGCAATTACTTAAATTCTGCCAGAGTATGCATTAGCATTTTAAAAAGCATCTGTGTGATGAAGTGATAAAGCATCTTAGAAAAATGTCTTAAAGTGTTCTCCTTTGCTTTATCTCTAATAGACTACAATTAATAGCAACAGAAAATTGTTTTAAAAAGGAACTATCAATTGGGATGAAATGTAGATCATCCCAATTGAGATTGAAATAAAGGACAGGAGAGGAGGCACAGTAATTTGTCATTATTTTTGACTTAACCAAAGCACAAGAATCTCAAAGTATCCATTATCACTACACCAACAAAGGCATACCAACCCACAACTTCCCAGAGAAATCTGCAGGAAATGAGAGTATTAATGCCCTGTTAATGTTGCAAAAGTTATTCCATTAGACAAGAATATATTTTTAAGGACTTACTTTCCATGTCTTTATTTTTAAAGAAGTATTGCAGTTATTGATCTGTGGCGCAATGAATTAATACAACAAAGCGTGTAACACTTTGGCTTACTGGGAGCCATATTAGCATTTCAGAGGGCAATAGCCAATAGTATAGTTTAGTTCCTGGGACCTTCCCTGTAAGTAGAAAGTTCTACCAGCAAAGCATCCATGCATCAGAAGCAGCTCCTAGGCATTTATATTCTGAAGCAAATCTGAATGACTCAACCTTCTCTTGATGGGGAAAGCTGGCTTTTTAAGACTCAACTATTACCAGCCACAAATAAGAATAAATTCTTGACCCCATTTATGCATTGCATTCCTTTTTGCACATTTTAAGATTTGGAGTGTAACAGAGTACCAAGCTGTCTCAGGATTATAGGGTGAGCCTTCTGAAATGGAAAGAACATGGAAAATACAGAACATAGCGAGGAAAAAGGAACAAGCCGCACCCTGCCTACAGAAAAAGAAACAACAGTGAAAGTCTAGTGTTGTCTTCCAAGACTTGGATCTACACTTTTAATGCCATAATGCACTAGAAACTAGTACTGCTCTATGAATAAAGTGCCTCATAAAACATGACACAAAAACCACAAGAACCGAGGTGGAAACAAAGGGGTTGAAGTGATAAGAAGGAATCTCCTCAAAATGCAGCTTGGCTGTTAGACACCTTCAGTCCCTACAGAAAAGGGCTCTACGCAGATATTATTTTACAGTACTGTCTACCAGTTTACATGGAATTTACTTTGTTTGCTTTTGCTATACTCTTCAACACATTGCTTCTCCCTCTGTCTGTCAGGGGGTGGCCAGCCACATATGGAAGCAAAGAAATTATTGCACTAAACTAGCTATTTCATTTTAAGGACATAAAACAGACATACTGTGCAACAGAGGAAAATATAAAGCAGCAAAAACCATCCTGAAGTACAGAGCTTTACAGAAAATAAACTTCAACCTGATTTTATGCAGCTATTGAAGAACCACATTACAGGTAGATGTTCTGAGCTTACAGTCTTAAGATGGCAAAAAGTACGCAATCTATATTCAGAAATTGGTTTGGACAGGGTTACATTACTAACCTACAGAAGAGGTGACATCACAGTTACAGCGCTAACTCATAGTTACAGACACTAAAACTCATCTCAGCACATGGGCAACTTTTTAGTCACCTGCTACATGATCCCTGAACCTTTTCAACAGGCAGCATTTAAGCTCTGCACATATATCTGTAAGCAGAAATGCTTTGTTTTCCCCATAAAACTTAACAAGAACTTGAGACCATTGCAGAGAAATGTCTTTTCTGTGGCTACACTTTCACGAGCCTACTCAGGCATTCCATTTACCCAGCCTTTTTGGTAACATGAAAATAAATGTACACAGAAAGATTATGACAACCTACAAGAAATTTAGGAGGTTGTACAACACCATCCTGAAACTGTGCTGTTATACTGTCATAAACTGTAGTGACTTTAAGCCTGTCCATGCTGTTATACAGTCCGAGGTGAGAAAAATAAGACATCGTCATACCTTTGTTCAGATATGTACTCTCATCAGAAAAATACCTAATATGTCTCTCTGCTTAAGACCGACCTACATTACTGAATTTTCATGGGCAGGCTGACTATGAATTTTCAATCGTGCACTGCTAACTATGCAAATATTACAAGTCTTCCCCGGTTGTCATTATTAGCAAGTCAATCTCAAACGTAAGTCAAAATAAGACAAAAATATCTTCATTACCAGGAGCAGGTACTTATTCCATTAGGTAAAATTCAGGGATGAGGCGTAAGCGTGACATATGATTAATACATGTGTCTCATTTGCCACCTCCACTGCAGTTACCAGAACCCACTGCATTATTCATAGAATCACAGAATAGGGTGGAAAGGACCTTTAGATCATCCAGTTCCAACCCCCCTCTCCCCCCACATGCCTGGGATTGCTGCAATCCAAGTGTAGGACCTTGCACTTGGCATGGTTAAACTTCATCAGGTTGGCATCAGCCATGAAGCATGTCAAGGTCCCTCTGAATGGCATTCCTACCCTCCAGGGTATCAACCAAACCACACAGCTTGGTGTCATCGGCAAACATGCTGAAAGCACACTCAATCCCACAGCCTGTGTCACTGACAAAGATGTTGAACAACACCGGTCCCAACACCAATCCCTGAGGGACACCACTCATTACTGGTCTCCAACTGGACATTGAGCCATTGAGCACAACTCTTCACATGCAGCCATCCAGCCAGTTCTTTATCCATCGAGTGGTCCACCTATCAAATTGATGTCTCTCCAATTTAGAGACAAGGATGTCGAGTGGGACAGTGTTGAACATTTTGCACAAGTCTAGGTAGATGACGTCAACTGCTCTGCCCCCTCGTGAAGACTGTTTTGCCTATATAATCCTCTACAATGGGTTATGCTTCAATTTTTCTGCAGACCCATATAAAAATAGCCCCCACCAAATCTCTTAAAAAAAAAAAAAAAAAAAAATGACAGGGATTTGGAGCTTCACACTGAAAGGAAAAGGCAATCCTCCATGACATATGCATAACTAAGATTTGGCCTACCCACAGTATAGCAGGAACACTTATTACCTTTGAGAAGCAAGTAAAGGGGAGAGTGGAATACAGAGATTCAAAACCAAGTAGTTTTGGGGATAAGATAACCCCTTATTACCACAGTTTTCTGAAAGACATGATTTATTCCTTGTATATCTTTGTAGCACTGGTGTATAGCACGAACACCTCTCCGTAAGGCAACACAACAGGTAGCTACGATTACAGTGCAAGAATACAATGCATCTTTTGACCTAGAAGGGCATCCAAACATGACCACAGGTTATCTGAATGGCAGATAGACACTGGTGAATGTCTTGCTAATAAAGCTGTAAAGCACTGGCATCATCCACATTTCAATAGTGAAGTCACACCACTGTGCTAGAACACTGAAACACCTTCCATCTTTGTATTTAGTTGTATCTGCTCACTCTTACACAGATGTACTCACTGATTGATCATACGAAACCTTGAAGTTCTAGACACTATCTCCCTGAAATACCGAAATACAGCAGTGTGATTTTTTTCCATTCCAGAGAAAGATTAGAGAAAGATTACAACTGTGATTTTTCAGTTTTACAATACATCACTTAAAGACAAAATACAATCTTTTCCTAAAAATGTAAAAGTTTAAAGAGCATTCACATTCCTTTCACATCTCATGAAATTACACACTAGTTTTCCACATGGTTTTTACTTTTTAGACAAATACAATCTCAGGAAGTAAATATTTCTCTGTTACAAACACTGAAAGGTAAGAGTTAACTACTGCTGTTGAGCCAGAAGAGCACATAAACCAGTACATCCATCAGATTCAAATCATTGCGCAAATAACAGAAACCCTAACAATTATAAACATTCTTTTCTTACTAAATGCATTTTCTGTACATTTAGATACAATTATATATCTATAATGTATATATTATATATCTATTGATATAGATATATTATATATCTTATAGATATATATAGAGATAAATTCCTTCCTATACCCCTGTTTTTCTTACTTAAAAAGTAACTATTATCTCTCATAACTGAAATTGTGCCCAGAGACTGAGAAAGTTCTTTTATATGCTACCTTTATGACACCCTGGCAAGAAGTCATTAAGCTCCACTACTGCTTCTGCTCTTGTTCCCCTGGAAGTTCTTAGCAGACATTTTGGGTTAACACCACAATAGGAGGTCCCTCTGAAAGTTATTTTGACATCAAAAATTTTAAGGTATGAATTAATGCATGAAGTTAATAAGACTATTCAGTGCAACATGCATGAAGATCTAACTCAAGTAATTTCTAATTCATTGAAGCTGCACAGCTATAAACAAAGCTTTCAAATTATTATATACGAGACAAGAAAGTATTCCTCACCTGGAACATGACATCTTAATAGAAATACTCACCCTGCTGCAACTGCAGGAGGGATGACCAGTATGAGTTTAAGATGCGCTTTATGCAGAGCCTCAGAAAGGTGAAGGAGCAAGTGTATCAACTCCCTGTAATAGAATACATTAGTAAGAGGGAAAGACAGTAGAACAGGTGCTGTATATTGGCAAGGACAAGGTAAAAAGTAACAGTGGAAATAATTGAAAAAAAACAGCTGGCAAGAAAGTGAAACAATTTGTAATGTATGATCATAGCAGAAAAAAATTTAGGAAGACTAATCAGAGGCTTACTCTCTTTAAGGACTAAGAACACTGAACTGCTGGACATAGTCTAAGTTTTACTGCAACTTGTGATCACCTTGGGGCTAAAAGGTTTCCTAGTTTTATTCTAATCTAAGTACGCAGTGTTAGCAGGTAAAATTAGCATATCTAATCAGAGCAGGTCACCTCTTGAGGTCATAATCAGTAAAAAGAATTAGACCAATAGAAGAATGAAACACTAGTCTGAAACAAACGATTCAAGTTGTCACTGTGCTACTGCACGAGGTCTGAGAATCTGTAAAGATGCTTTCATAGCAGTATATGCTATCTTCAAGGGGTATTTTGAAGCACTGCGTAGAGAAACATTTCTGCTGCCGGCGTTTTCTGTATAAATAATCCTTTGTTTCTAAATACATTACTGGATAGATACAAAATAGATGTTTGACAGTGTCCTGTCTGGAAGTCTCACCTTCCATATGCCTAATTCAAAGATTTTCACAAAAGCTGATTTTCATACCCAAATTCAAAACCCTTCAGTAGGGAAATAACCTCCAAAATTCTCACATAAACTGTCTTCACTCTTCCTTATTTGAAGGGTGATGTTAATAGAAAATCCTCCAGAGACAGACTGCAGAAAGAAAGAAGGTTTAATAGCTAGAGTTAAGAGGAGTCCAACATCACCTTAAATTTGCACTATAAATATGGCCCGGCCGTATGCCTGCCTTAAGTCACTTGAGTCTTCAGAACAAAGTCAACTTTCATATTTACCCACTGGCAGGGTGGATCCATGAAGGCAGTTAGACAGACGATATTAGCACAGAATTCTAGATGTGTTCAGGACTATATTTAAACTTGAACTGAGAAGAAAGTAACTTCACGACCCATTCCAGTAGTCCAAAAATGTTAAAACAGGAAAGGCAGGATATAGACCTGAACTCTCAGGGAAAACCTCTGGCACTGTCATGCCTTTCAAAGTACTACCATCCTATTCTTCTGAAATCATCTTCCAATATAATTATCTATCACAGTAATTATGCTTTGTTTGCACAACATTGACACTATCAAAAGACAACCAACTATTTTGATTTTCCCTGAAATGGTCTGATGCCCGATGAAAGCTTCTTAAGGACACTACAAAAGTCATTCTCCTCAAAATCCTGGCAAACAAAGCATGGAAGTTTAACCACTTTCCCAATATCTTTAGTATTTTGTGCTTACAGTTTGAGAGTTGGCTGTACAGCTCTTGACAATGAACTGCCACACTGCCACCTATATTTCTCTTCTGTGGGAAGATATGAGATTAGAAGAATCAGCTTTTGGCCTGTCTGCAGCATGTACTTCTACCACTCTTGCTCTGGGAAAGTAACAGCTTTCCCTCCCATTTCCCTGTATGCATCCCACATTGATTTGCCTGAATAGTGACACTCTGAATTTTAGCAAAAAAAAAAATCCCTTTCCATGCAAACACATTAAAAAATTACAAGACTAAACTAAACAGGTATTTATTGACTCCAACTAAACATCACAGTTCCTACATGACAATCTTATCAAAAGCTATAATATATATGTTATTTGAAACACTTCCAGGGATGGGGCAGCCACAGCTTCTCTGTGCCACCTGCTTCCCGCGTAAAGAACTTCTTCCTTACATCTAACCTAAATCAACTCTTTTGTTTACAGCCAGTACTGCTTTTCCTAGCATTACATGGCCTTGTAGAAAGTCCCTCTCCAGCTTTTTTGTAGGCCCCTTTCAGGTACTGGAAGGCTGCTATAAAGTCTCCCTGGAGCCTTCTCTTCTCTAGGCTGAACTCCCTCAGCCTGTCTATATAGAAGAGGTGCTCCAGCCCTCTGATCAATTTTGTGGCTCTCCTCTGGACTTGCTCCAACAGGTCCATGTCCTTCTTACAATGCTGACCCCAGAGCTGGATGCAGTACTCAAGCTACAGTCTCATAAGAGCAGAATAGAGGAGGAAAATCACTTAAATCATTTAATTTTGGCTCTTTTCCATTTGTCAGCCAAGACAGCTTATATAAATCAAACGTGCACCCTTTGCCTCTCCCCCAAACGGCAATAGCAGAATGCTCATTTATTGTGCTATAAATTAAAACTTTACTGTGTCCCAACAGTGCTTTCCAGTATTTTAAACACAATATTCTGCTATATTACCACTAGTAATTTTGAAAGAAAAGTTACTGACATTTTAAACATTATAATGAGGCACAGGAAAGTGGGAATAGAATCAATCTTCCTGAAAAGGCTTCATTAAATATTTACCAGAGACTTCACTATTGTCAAATTTAACTTCAGAGTAGCTACTAAAACACTGGCACCTTAAAGACTCTATCTTGAGCTAATTAAGGTCTATTTCATTCTTACCATTTGGTAGGCCAGTTTTCCACGTCTTCATGATTTCAAAGTATCCTGTCTCCTGTGAAGTATGCAGACCTCCAAATTTTCATCACCCAAAGATAGCAGGAAGCTTATTTTTTCAGAACTCCCCTTTTCTGGCATTGCTGGTCTATTGTGTTGGGGACACTCTGTAGTACAGTTTACTTCAGTGCGTAAGAGCTGACTGTACTGTATTTGAAAAGCCTTGCAGAAGATGTGTAGGACTGTTATAACCTTCCCTTCAGCTGTGTGACCCTTCAGAATTCTGCAACTTTCCAACTTCAACCACATTTTCTGCACAAGTTGGTAGTCAGTACTCCATAAAATTTATGCCTTATCAAGAAAATTGGACAGAATAAAGCTGTCTGCTTCAAGAAGAAATTGTCCTTTTGCACCATTTCACTGCCTAGTTAAGACCAAGAAACTGGAGTGAATTATGGCAAAACTTTGATTAATAGATTAATTTTTTCAAGGACTAAAATGAGAGATAGAACTGGCAGAAGAGCATTTTGCTCCTATACTCTTACCAATTATAAGATGTCTGAAGGTCACCTTCTGCATGATACTAAGTGCCTACAGCACATGACGACCAAAAAAAAAAAATAAAAAAAGAATAAAAAAAATAAATCGGGTTTTCAGACTGGTTCTGTGTGATGACAGTGCCATCTGTCAGCTGATGCTAGACTGATGAGAACAATATGCAGACTTTTAGGTATGCTGTGAGATTCTATGGGTGCATTCACACCTTTTTCACAGATCCAGGTCTCAGAGGGAAAAACTCACGCCCAATAAACTCACAAGCAAGATCAGCAAGAGACACCATCCTGTCTAGTTGTTAACTAAATAATTAGGGTAATAAAAGCTGGCTCAGTTTTATCAATATTTCTGCCATGTACATTTCTAAGCTAAAACGCCACAGGATTAGTAACTTGGGATATTTTATTGCAAAAATCAAGGAAGTTTTAACTAAAAGGAGCAGGTTTAAACTATAAGAAGCGGCAAAATACATTAGAGTTGAAGTTACCATCTGCCTAAGATATCTTGACTGATTTAGATCTTTGTTAGAAGACTGATTTCCTACATGTTAGAATAAAAGTTAGGAAGCTGAATACATTCATTTTTCATCTCACATTAAATCTGACCTCACTGTAATTTGTATATCAATAATTCTATTCCAAGTATCACAGGAAGGAGGTAGGTCGCTATTGGACATCTACAGGAGCCTGAACTGGTCAGTATAAACACCCTAAAAACTTAGGTCCACACACACCTGTGACAATTCAGGTTCTTCAGATGAAAGAGGTGATATTTCAGCATCTAAATAAAAGAATCTAATACCATTTTATACATCCAAAGGTATACAAAGCATACATACAGGATTAATGTGTAAGACTCAAGGCATCTAGGAGCCCACCCTAACAGCTATATTTAGGCATATAGTTTTCTTATATAAAACTTACACTGTTGGTAAAACCATCATTTAAATGAATATGAAAAAAAAACCCCCCAAAAAAAAAAACAAACAAAACCAAAAAAGACAGCATAAAGGACTGACATAATCTAAGTCTTCACCATGCATGACAGAGCAAATTTAATCCCCAACCAGAATGATTAATTTTTTTTGGTCCTGAAAACAAACAAGATTTATTTTCCACACATAGATTAAGTTAGTTCTGCTTAAGAAGACGTAAACCAGAAGATACATAGTGAGCCCGAAACCACAGAACTGAATGTCTTGGTGGATGCCAGCAACATAACTTCTTAGCAACGTTTCACCTCACCTGTAATGCCAGCTAGGATAAACAGGAAACTGAAGGCTCTTTAGATAACTCCTTAGAACTTGCACGAAGACTTTTCATTAATTTCTAATGCTGGAGTAGCCCAAAAAAATCAAGATTTTTCCAGAAATACATAAACAGCTAACAGAAGTACTTAAATTTGCCCCCATCTTAAAAATGTTCAGTTAGGACAGGTTCTTAAAGCGGGTAGTTAGAGGATTTGCTCGTTTACAGAAGCCTTGCATACAGCTAACACTGCTACCCTGTTATGTGGAGATTCTTACAAAATATGTTACAACGTCTTTAGGCTATGCAGTGTTTCAAGCCCAACATCAAGACAATGGGGAGAGCATGTGTTACAAAGACATCATCATGCCTCCTAAATCCAACCAAAATCCATGGTGAGCTATTTAAAAAGGTATCTCAGGGGGACATTTGCCCAGCAGAGGTCCACTGAGATGGGAGCTTCAGCTGCAATTAATCCATCTTTCTGATATATGAAGTGGTATTTAAATCATTACCCAATTTCTTAGTGAGCTCGGACACCAATTTGCAGCTTTTCAGACTCTTCTGCAGACTCACCTGACCCAGGAAATACTGATGAACCCTGCTAAGAAGTATCATTACACATTGTCATTAGGGAGTGAATGCTGATTTCACAGTTGAAGTGTTATATCAAGCATAAATGTTCTTTAAGCAAATCCCTCTCTCTAGCCATTTTAAGTCTGATAAAGAAAACTGTGCTGTATTGTGTTCCTGCACCACTAAGGTAACGCACTGGATGGGATCATGGATCTTTTCTATTACCTCATTAAAAAACTAACAGGAATCATCTCTACAGCTTTTCCCTCAACACAGATACAAAGAACAATTTAAATAATAGAGTACCATTTTATCATTTATTAGTTTAACAGCTAGGCATCCACTTACATTTTGGAAAGCCTTAATGATTTTAAGTGAATTTTTTTTTTACTTAAGATCCACACCACAGCTCTATCATTTCCTAAGGCAAGCTGCCAGCTGCAGCATAGCCCCAGATGTTTTTATGCATCTGTGCTGAGTGTCATTAAATGCTGCTAACTGCTATGTGAGACGACTACTTGTATTTCAGATAATAATAATAATAATTAAAAAAAAATTGATTTTTAATTTTCTTTTTAAATTAAAACATATTCATACTAAAAGACAGGAATCAATTGTGTTAGCTAGGCTGGCCTCCTTGTATTGTCAGACAGTTCTGAAAGTAATTTGCATGTGTTCCTAGGAGCATCATTATGATCTTCGTTCCTTTACCTAAGAGTAGGTTAAGCTACTTCCAGCTGTTTGACCTTGAAGGACCCAAGTCAGGAAAGTCTATGCTATGTACCTAACAGTTAACACAGATGCTTTAGATGGAGCATACACAATGGCTGTTCTACAAACACCTCACATTTCCAAAGAATCTGGGGTCATCTCTGTCTTGACACCTACCATCAACCAATCCCTACCCTTTCAAAGTTAAAAACATGCGTTACTACTGATGTGCGTCCGCGTCGAAAGAATCTGACAAGGAAGACGAGGCATGTTACAATACTGCCACTCTGTGGGCTGAAGAGGTCATGGGCTGCTCCACTTTTCTGGGAGGAGCAAGGAAAAGCAAAAGACCATCTATACTTACTCACTTAACAGGAGTAACTCCGCTCTGCTATTCAAAAGGAAATTAGCAGATCTCAAAGTAACATCACTTCGTGGGCGATAAAAATACAGGCTTGCCAACGTGCCAAGTTCACTGCATTCTATCTGTTAAGATCTGTTAGAAGCACATGTTCACTCAAAACAATATTGATAGGGAAAACCTCTGGGGCACTGGATACCCAAGCCATCCAGTTTTTGAGCAAGCAATAGACAAAATGACTTAATCTCAATATGAAGACATTGGTCCCATAACTTACGAGAATCACAAGGCAAAATTTTAAAATAATGATGTGCTTCTACGTTAACAGAACTGTTGCTCCACACACAAGCCCAGCTTCAGCTGGCTTCCCAGATTAGCCTTAGTCCTTGTTTCTGAGGGGGTAAGCCCAACACAAAGTATTTTTCAACTTAAGCACCTTAACTATTTCTAGGGAAGTGGCAATAAAGGGAGGAAAAAAACCACAGATGAATTTACAATGAAGCACTTAAATCCAATCTGGTCTTGAAGACAAAGAAAATCTGCAGTTCATATCTTTTGTTTCTATTTATGTTTTTATACCAAATAACATCTTTCACTTTTTTAGTTGGGGTAACCCTAAATTGTTATTCACAGGTGGACACATATCAAACACTGCTGACTTGGAGCAAAGGAGGCAGTTAGCATTCTACTCTACAAGTCTGACCCTTCTCTGAAGAAAAATACTTCCCACTCCTGTTTATCAATAACAGATAGACAGTGAGTATGTAAGCAGTGCTTCTATACTTCACCTAAATAACACTTGGCTACTAAAGGCTAGAGTAACTACAAAGCAGTACCTCCCCTAAGACAGCTATCAGGACACTAAATAGGACAAGCAATGCTGTTTTGAACCAGCATTACTTCTGGCAAAGAGTAGCATTTTTACCATGTCACAAGTAAATTTACCCAAGGAGCTATTAAAAAAAAGTATGCTTTGTTCATCTGTGTCATTTGTAATACAGAACTTTGATGCTAGTAAGCTAAAGTTGGTCTTCAGTGAATCTTTAAATTACAGTAATATAGTCTGTCTCACATTCATGTAAGTTAACTAATAAGAAAAGTGTCTATTTTACTGAAATACAGGAAACACAATACATATACTATTACACCCAACTTCTGACTGGCAGCTACTAATTGCACAAATCACCTTGTTTGCTGTCTTACTGCAACAGATTCAGAGCTCAGTATAGAGATCAACTCTTAAGAACAACTTGGCAAATTACCTAATTGTGAGCAAGAACATCTAGTTTAAGAATTATCTGTTCCAGTACAAATGGTGTGTGGGGGCAATTGAGTTGACATGAGTAACGCCATGATAGTATGGACAAGCAAGACGGAAGAAGAAATAGCAGCGAT
>JANRGW010044937.1:0-30201 GCA_024733675.1 Psilopsiagon aymara
CATCCCTGGTGGTGTTCAAGGCCAGGTTGGACATAGCCTTGGGTGGCATGGTTTAGTGGGAGGTGTCCCTGCCCATGTCAGGGGGGTTGGAACTGGATGAGCTTAAGGTCCTTTCGAACCCAAACTACATTATGATTCTATAATTTGCTTTGGTGCTGAGCTACATCAGCTAATATGGCTCTATCCAAGGAGATATTTGTTCAGAAGACTCCCAGCTTGGGGAGGAGACTGTGTTCGTTGAAGGGTACCAGCTCAGAGATCCCCTTGGATATAAGTTGAGCAGGATTGTACCATTCTTTGGAGCAGAGCCATGAGCGGTCATCATCACCATCTCTCTTTCAGGCAGATCTGAGAACATTATTTTCTAGCTCCTTTCTATATGAAAAGCCCTAAAAATGTGAATGCACTGTAGGTATGGCTGAGACCAGCTACACTTCATTTCTTCAGCAGGAAGCCAAAGGGATAAGAACAGCCTTCCCAACACACATATTTGATGTTAAATAACTTAGTTCAGTATTGGTAAAGCTCAGGACAATACCCAGCCTGGCATGGCCACAGAAGAGAGGTGGACAGGGTTTTGAGGAACAGCAAATCTATTTCATCTGAAGTCTCATTCCAAAAATAATACAGCAGTATTTGCTTGTAGAAACATTTAGTTGAGTCTGGGACAGCCCTTCCTGAAGCCGGTGTGAGATTATTTACCTAGGCAGACAACCACAGGGTGTAATCAGGTAGGAATAGCGTGACCTCAGATGGGATCTGATCCAGGCACTGGTTAAACAACTGGCGTGGTAGAGTACCCTTTGGGGCCAGGAGATAAAGAAGTCCTTTCCCTCTTGTCCCAGAGAAGGATGCAATATGAAAGCTATTGAATCTCCATGCAGAGCCCTTGAGCATGGTGAGAAGATGAAGATGAAGGTGGTTTTGCTCACATTTTCTCCGTTCATGCAGGGGCCTGGTATCCTGTGGCATCCCCCTGTGCTGCTCAGCCTATGATGTAGAGTCGTGGGGGTCTAGGGTTAAAACCTACCTATTTCAGGTAAAGACAAGGGTTATCAGAAGGTCAATGGCTATAGAAGATTAAAATCCCTGTCCCACTCACAGGTCTTTAACAGAAGCATATTAGAACCACAGATATCTTCTGTCCTCTGGGTAACTGGATAACAGTGCACCTGAAGACCTACCCATCACCTATTGATCAGGACTGCGTGCAGCACCCTGGTCACACAGAGGGACCAGGATGAGCCTTCCTGAATCCTTTCACTCCCTCCAAAACTTCTGATCCAATTTCATTGGGAAACTGTCTCAAGTGTTTTTCCCCATGTCAGGGAGGAAGTTCCCACCCCCAGCAGTCACCCGCTTCAGCAAGATGGGTCCCTTTCTCCTTTTCTTTCCCATTAAACTCTCCTGATGAGACATTAGGAGGCTTGCACTCTGTAATTTTCCCCTCTTCTCGTCCTCCCCATCATTACTCTTGCACTTTCCCTGGCAGCTGCTGTTGTGGTAGCAAAGGCGTGTCAGAATTGCACCTCTTGCTCTCCTGCAATGAAGCATGTAGGTCAGCAGGGTGGCAGAGCACCAGTCACAGGGACAGATGTCCTCAGGCATCTGCATGCTCCCTGTCAAGGGGGTTGAAGGTCTTACAGCTAGGATGGGGCTATGGCATTTTGGTCAGAGTACCACCTATTGGGCAGCAGCACCTTGTACTTCATTGCATCTTTTTCCTACGGGTAAAGCAGGGATCTCATCTTCTTTGAATCTGGGATGTCTCATGCACACTATAAAGATCATAGAGAGTAATATAAACCAGAAATATTTCCCAGACCTGGCAACCTCATAGCTGATAATGAGAAACATTTAACAGAAGACTCCCAGGGATAGAAACGTTGAGAGATCATCTTAACGTAAAAAATCAAGACAAATTACTCCAGCCCACAGCAAGGATTACCCCAATCTAATTATCCCAGTCCAAGACAAAGAGAGAGACTTTTTGCAGGGATGGGTATGGACAGGACAATGGGAATGGCTTTAACTGCCAGAGGGGAGATTGAGATGAGCTCTTAGGCAGAAGCTGTTCCCTGTGAGGGTGCTGAGGCACTGCACAGGGTGCCCAGAGAAGCTGTGGCTGCCCCATCCCTGGCAGTGCTCAAGGCCACGTTGGACACAGGGGCTTGGAGCAACTGCTCTATGGAAGGTGTCCCGGCCCGAGGCAGCAGTTGGGACTGGATAAGCCTGTAAGTGTCCCTCACAGCATAAACCATCTGTGATTCTATGACCACATAAATCTGTAAATTGATCCCAGTGGTAGACAGGGAAACATAAGCACCTTGTCAGGAGGTGGGTACTGCTCCAGGAAAACCCTGGCTAAGCTGCCTGGGGCTGGCCTCCCCTTCTCTTTTATCCCACTGCCAAGTAGCAATGGGGTCCTGGAGACCCCATCCCAGCTGGCAGCACTGCCGGGCAGGACACTGGAGAGCAGCCTGCTGCAGGAAGGTGGAAACCTACTTCAAAGCAACCAGCCACAGCAAAAAATCCTCTGGGCCAATTGCTCTGCAACTGTCTTTGTCCCAGACAGGAGCTTCTTGATAAGAGTGCCAGCAGATATGTAAAGCCCACAGAGCACTTACAGGACTGCATCTCACCCAGAATAGCAGTGATTCATGCTTCCAGCATGGTTAAGTAATTTCTCATCCCCTCCCCCCCCATACCTCTTTCCCTGCCCCATCTGCATGAATTAACACGGGTGCAGAACTATAGAAACTGTATTAATAATGGTCTTTTATGTGGGTTTAATCATCTCTCAGGATCTGCCAGACCACAAACTTGAAACTCTTTATGAATGTGACTCACTCCCAGAGCAAACGTTCATTGGTTGACAAACTCTCCTGATTTCGCCCTGTAGAAGTCTTTTTCCTATTGGAAGAGAGAGCCTGAGGTGTTACCTACGCTGCAATTGAAGTTCACTGACTCGAAGTAACCCCAGATACTCGTATCACATGATTTTTTACTCATTCATTCATTCCTCCTCCAGCAGCCTCACAGTAAACACCGGCCCCTTCAGCAGAACCCCTCGCAGAAATTCCCCTTTGTACAAACACGCTTCCTACTTCTGCAGCCAGCATGTTTTACAGAGTAAGGCTCACTGCACGACTGAGAAAGGAAGGGTTCTTTTTCTCCTCAAACATATTAAACATCCAGGTTTGCCACGGTGCACTTAAAGAAAAGAATTTTGATTGAAAGCCTCAATCTGTTTTGAATCAGTCTGACCTGGAGATAAATGTGGTACAGCTAGAGATGAATGGGTTTTAGAGTCAAACATGGGCAAAGAAGAGAGCCAACACATATGGATGCTGTACGGCTCAGCACTGGTGATTTGAGGTGAGCCGGGGTTCCTGAAATATTAAGGCTGATTGAACTGCTGCATTGCACAAAGATCTCTCAAGTTCCTGCTCTTCTGCCTCTCCCAGAGCTGCAGATGGACAGAGGATCCCAGATCAGGCTCCTGGGCAGTGTTTTGCACACATGAGTCTCAGAGTGGGTTGGAGGCTCAGGAATATATCATTGTGTGTCCTGCGTAGCCCAGAGAAAAAGACCAGAAAAGAGAAATTTCCTGGTTACAAAGAGCCAGGAAATGTCAAACTTGGCAGAGGTGTCAAATTCAAACCCTGGACACCGGTGAGGGGCTCAGCTGCTAAGAGGAAACTACTCACAGGGGGAGCATACAGAGGTGCATAGATCTGACCTCCTTAACGAGCATCTGTTTCTCAAGTTCACCACATACACGAGCCTAGAGGGGTAACTCCTTCGTATGTGTTTATTTGTACATCTGCATTCTTAGCACAATATGGAGTATCTCCCACCAGGGCCAGGGCTCCTCTACAGGTAACCTCCCAGGTTACAGTTCCAGTGGCCCCATTCCAGCCCCAAAATCTGGACCAACTCATTTCAGCAACACTTTGTACCAGCTAAATTGCTTTATTAGACAATTCAGGGTAAAGCAGACAATCAAGAAGTAAATGCATTCATAAATTGCTTCTCCTAGGCACTGGTTTCCCTGCAGAACAGGATGTAATAAAAAGCTAACATCACCACAGCTTGTCCTCCCCACACTGAGCATTGGCTCACACATTAAAGAGAACGTCCTGGATGTCTGTGTGGAACACAGCCACTTGCTGACAGCCTACCATAACATTATATACATGGCTATTTTACCTTCCAATTATACATCCCCAGGGTGTTCCCTAAATAATTCTACATTACATTATATTCAGTAACACTCCTTTTTTTGATAGGTACTTATTTCCTACACACACGCCCCCCTCAATTTATTCCTGCCATATTAGAAGGCTGAATAAAAAGCACTGCTGATGTCTGAAGCCCACTAAAATTGTAATTTAAAACCATAACTTTTGTTTTACATGCTTCTAATGTACAGCCTTCAGTATCCCGCTCCCTGTATCCTGCCGATAACTCAAGTTACCAATACGTTTTTCCCTAGCACAGACCTACAGGAAACCTGAAGAGGGGCTTTGTACAAAGGCCTATAGGGACAGGACAAACCAGTCTGGGATTCTGTGAGTACTTTTCCTCCCTCTTCTGCAAGGATGTTGGTACTAGGGGTCACAGAGGAGTGGAAAATCCCAAGGAGAGATGGATGGAGAATGAAAGGATGCCTCTTCTCTAGCTGTAGGCTTTGAATGCAATAGGGCAATACTATGGACTTCCTATCACATAGGAAAGGTCACTCACATCACCACTTTTTCCATTCTGTATTTGCACAATATACTTGGCTTCCCAGTGAGCTGTGTCCACGTCAGTGTGGAGGACTCCAATCCAACGTTGACATCTTCTGCAAACGCCCACTTCATTCAACAAATGGCATTAAAAACCACATTAAATTATTGACATGCCAGCAAAGCTAAATAATACGCACATGAATATTTTCCCAGCATACTCATGAACTGTAGAAAATCCTTAATTGCCACAGATCAGCAAACCTCATCTTTTAGTGTTAAAACTCTAAAAAAAGCCCCTCAGCCTTAAATAGAAACAAACATATTTGGTCATCCTGACAAGAAGGTCAGTCTCATCCTTCTTCATCCTTCTGGTCATCCAACCTTACAGAAGTCAAACGTGCCTGCAGATTGTTGTGGCTGCAGTCATCTATGTGTGGTTAGCAGCTGAGCAACGTGGGGAGGCAACGCTGTGCCACATCCATCTTGCATTTCAGAGCCTTGAACCCCCCAGCCAGCACCCCCCAGTGGTGTCATCCCATGCTGGGCTGGATCCTGAAACTCACTGTCTAACAGGTTTATTGGGAGCAGATACAAGGAGAAGAGGTGCAAATCCAGCCTGACAGTAGTGTCCACTCTCCAGCTGCCCCAAACCTAATCAGCGATTGCCAGCACTAACATCGGGATTCACCGAAACCACATTAGATTTGCTTTAATTCACCTGTGATACAAAGTGTGCAATGAGCTGAATCAGCCATGAGGTAGGAAAATACATCACTATATACTTTTTTGAAAGCCTGAAACAGAGACCTGCATAGAGGTCAGGCTTTCCAGTGCTTGAGGATGCCTGCCCCACAAGGCGATGTGGCTCTGGAAGGCAATGGGCGCAGCACTCTTTCCTAGAAGCCTGTTCCAGTGATTCTGTTGTCAGAGCATCTCTATTTGTTCATAGAAGACAGAGAGGGATAATCATTGCTGAGCAGGAAAGCGCAATCTGGATGAAATCCAGAGTGAGTGTGCTGTGTTAACATGATCTACAGATGTTTGCCTGCTCCAGTCCCCCATTCCAGTTAACTTCAGGGAGACGGATATGGGGTGATGTGCTGCAATAGAAGCATTGTTTCTTGGTTTGGGTTTTATTTTTCCATAAAGAACTAATATCTTGGGAAACCTTCCAAAGTGGCTCGAAACAGAGATGGACATGCCAAAACATGATGCGCGCTGGACACTTCTCCCCACCGCTGCCTGCCTTCTCCAGCAGGCTGCTTTATTAGATGACAAGTTTTTCCATGCACTAGGATCAGATTTAGAAGCAGCCATCAGGCTAGCAGCAGACATACAGATGGTTTCTTTGTCAGGACAGCAGCAGGTAAAGATCTTCCAGCTCAGAGGCTTAGGACACATGCCGTCTGGCCTCAGGTTTTGCCATTGACTCACATCAGTCATCCATTTTCCTGGGAAAAACCCTCAGCAAACGTTGATGGGATTCAGGCTACAAGAGCCAAATCAAGCCCAGGTAGAAGATGCCAGATGGGTCCTTTTCTCTTTCCCTATCACCTGCACCCTTGTTGTGCGACCCATACGTTTATTTGCTCTGCAGGTGTGGCTGAGTCCTGGCCTCTCTGGGAAGCCACCTCCTGCTCCAAAAGACCTTGGTGACTGCCCTTTTCTGGTCATTATGTTCCCAATAAAATTCAAGCAAGCCCATAAAGCAAAGAGAAAATCCATCCTGAGCACGAGCTCAGCCCAGGAAGAAGCAAGAGAAGAGTTACACCAGGTTTAGTTCCGAGGCACTCAGATCTCAGCCTGGGCTTGCTGCCAGGCACAAACAGCTTCCTGCAAACCCGGTCTGGAGACTTGGAGCTTTGTCACATGGCCTGGATTTGGAACACATCTGAAGGGGCTTCAGGAATCCCCATGCGCCTGAGCAAAGATGCTGCATGGAGCAAGAGAGAATGGACAGCAAGGACCCAGGCAGTAGCACTAAGCAGTACATGGGGGATCAAAATGTTCAGGTCTGAACTCCACCTAAACCTCACCTCGGGCACCTGAGCTTTGTGGTGTGTCACAGTCCATAGTGGGATAACTGCTTCGGATCTCTCAGTGCCTGGGCTGATCTCTAGGGCTGATGGGCACAAAGGCAGCAAAGTCTGTGTCCATCTCCAGCACCAGGCCATTTCTAGCACCAAAGCTGCATCCTCAGTTTCCCTAACTGCTCCAAGAGCCTAGCAGCACTTACCTAGGGGGGCTTTGAAGCCTCTCAGTGAAACTAATACCACATGTGAGACCCAGGTCTCATTGCAGTGTAATTATAACTATTTCCCTTATTAAACTTGTCTTTTTCTTCGCTGCTGAGAGCTTTCTCTGCTAGTTTGCAGGAGATGGAACCCAACCACAGCAGTGCTGCTGGTTCAGGCCAAGTCACTTGACTCGCACCACCCTCCTGCACCATATTCCTTTTCGGAATGCAACCCAAAGAGTGTGGGAAACACAGAGGGACCAACCCATTGATGTGCAGCACTTAGAAAAGTCCCACCGTGCTTGCTCTTTCTCCTTTGCCTCTGTTTCTTTGTAGTCATGACCTCTTCCTGGAGAGGCCAATCTTCTTGTTGGCACTTCAGAGCTGACCAGGGCACTGAATGGAGAATGAGCCAGAACACAGTGTTCTTTGTCAAAATACTTATTTCAATGTATGTAAATGGGGCAGATTACTGTGCAAACTCTTCTAATCATCAGCAGGTATGGACCTTCCTTGAGTGGCAGAAGCCAGAGTGTAACCAAGCTCACATCCCTGTGTGAAACACAAGCTGCATTTCTCCATCCCAGCATCCCAGCAGAGAAACCTGACTGCCTAAGATAAAACAACTAAACAATGTGATGTTTTGCAAGGCAAGAATGCCTTTTTTCCTCTCTAGGAGGTGCAGGGTTTCCATGCCTTCTCCTCTTGCTGCCAGATTACTGTCACTCAGCTGGTTTATGGGTCTTAAACACAGCAAACACCTCACAGTGCAAGCTGGCAGTACCTCCAGTTCCTAACAAATCTTCTTGCTCCTTGTCCATGTTTTCTTAATATTCTTTTGTCCTTTACCTTTACAGTGGTGACAGTGGTTGTCCTGGATGACAATGTAACTTGCAGATCATAGCACTACTCAAGGGACTTGTTTATCTCATCATCTGGGGCACTAAGCTGATGTTCAGACACTTCTGGGTGTCCAAGATGGGAGAAAAGGGTCAGAGAGCCTCATTCACATTGTCTTTCCTGTCAATGATAAAATACTCTTTTCAGACACTGACTGCTATTATCAGGTTCACGCCGGAGCTTCATGGACCAAGAGGCAGGGGACTGACCCCCATTAACAGAACTGTCACTTGAAGCCCATATTTGTCCCATGTTTTGGTCAACCTAATCAAGAAACATGCACACAAAGAAAAATCAAGGTTTGGCCAAGGGCCACAGAAGTCTTTCATATATGTGCATGAAGAGAGCACAGGCTACTATGCCACAGTTTTGGTGACAAAGCCTATTGCAGTACTATCCCAGAAAGCAGTTGAGTGGAGCCACCAAAATGAAAAGCAAAGGGGGATTTTGATCTACGTGGGCCATGTTGCACTCCACAATGCTATTTTCTTTGCTTTTAGTGGCAAATACTAAGGCTAAAAGGCAACAAAGAAAGCAAAGGAAACTAAAAAGGAAGAGGAAGAGACGAGGGGGGAGGAGGATCAGAGGGCACACTGAGCCTCATACAAAGCACTTTGCTTTCTTTTTGATCTTGTCCTTGATCAAGAAGGTCCACCCCACTTTTGTGCAATGACAGGGCATATTATGACTAGTTTTCTTGACCAAAAAGAAATCCAACACCAGATATTTGCAGATATTGGCTCTCACATACAAACCTGAAAAGGGGTCACATTTTCAAAGAGGTCAGTGTCTATTACATCCTAAAGCGAAGTCATAAGAGGGCCCAAAAGATCTGCGGTTTGTCTGCGGTTCTGCTTTCTGTGTCAATGTACACAAGCTGTTTAGTATCCCTCTCCCTTCAACAAGCCTCACGTTGTCAAGTTTTTAAGTAAATTTGATGTAAAAAGAGTGATCTCAAAAAATTTGTTTTTCTGTGAGGCTTCTTAAAGTGTGTTGGGGAGAACAGAGAGAGAAAGACCCTTTAAGTGTATCCACTCAGAGTAATAATCTATGGGTCTATATCATATTAAACATTGAAGAAATACACAAGACACCCCTTGAAATGCCTTGACTATGAGAAAGCTTTAAAACACAGTTCATACCCTTGTAAAACATCAAAGACAATCAACCTGAAGACACAAAACAACAGGAAATTAAGCTTCCTATTTGCAAGCTCACAGGAACATGGGGTTTTCCTCTAGGACAACATATAAGAAATAGAAAACTATACTTTCCAAACCATGCAAATTTGGAATAAGCAGCTGTTCACCAGGGAAAGACCTAGAGCTAATCATCAAGCTTGTCTAGCAACGCCAACATCAGGCTCATAGGATGATTCAGGTTGGAATGGGCCTCAGGAGGTCTCCAGCGTGAACCCTGGTCGAAGCAAGGTCAGCTACGAAGTCACATCATGCTGTTCAGAGCTTTATGCAGCTGAGTCATGAAAGTCTCCAAGGATGGAGGCTGCGCAACCTCTCTGGGCAGAGATTCTCCCTCAAATCCTTGCACTGCAATGCTCATGAATGGGAAGGTATTGATCCATTGCAAGTGAATAGCAGGCATCTTATAGTCGGAGAGTGCTGACTGATCTCTCTCTTGCGGTTAATCATCTTATCAACACTTATTAACACCAGAAGGACTAACAGTTTTGGTGGAATTCATAATAACCCCCCCATTATTTAAAAACACCCCTGCAATGTAAAGTTCTCTAGGGCAAGCGAAGAGCACAGATTTTTTCCTTCATTAAAGAATATTCTACCCATTGTCTAAAGCGCTCTCAATCCCTAAACTTAAAATAGGAAAAATGAGAAAGTAACCTTAGTATTTTCAGCCACCAAGGAGGAGGATTCCTGACATAGCCTGGAGCTCCTCCATTGCAATAACAATGCTCCTGTGATCCATATTGCCTTATGTGGGAATATGACTCTGCCGGTCCCTGACTGGCCCCGGGGAGGAGGGGTGCACCAGCAGGTTCAACTGGTGTAAGGTATGATGAGTTGCAAGTTGTAGCCCATGCCAAGGCTTACTTCACATGCTCTGCTGCCCTGTGATACCATCAAGCCCAAAGACTTGGGCAAGACCAAACGTATCTTCAGAGTGTTTAGGAGATACAAAAAGAGTTAGCCCCTAACTACAGCTAGGAAAAAGCTGGAGAGGGCCATAAATGCAGGTGTATGAGATGACAGCCCAACACAGATGGATCTGGTCTCTGCTAGCCATGAGGTTCTCCCTGTTCACTTATTTTTACATAATATTTCCTATATTGCATATATATTCACATACTTATTCCCTACTTTCCTACATGAATAGAATCTGTTTCCAAGAATCTGGTGCACGCTTGATGTGGGGAGTTAAAGACAGCAGGATTTAATTTGGATCCAGATCCTGGCACAGGGTACCCAGGGAAGCTGTGGCTGCCCCATCCCTGGCAGTGTTCAAGGCCAGGTTGGACAGGGCTTGGAGAAACCTGCTCTATGGAAGGTGTCCCTGCCTGTGGCAGGGGATTGAGACTGGCCCCTTCCAACACAAACCACTCTGTAATTCTGTGGTATGATCCAAAACCAAGAAAGCTGTAATCATGCCAGTAGGGCAGCCTTGGTTTTGGCTGTCTCCAGGCAGTTTTCAGAAACTGATGACAAGATTCAGCTCTGCCTCAATGCTGGAGCAACTTTGTGATAACATTTGGATAGGATCAGAAAAAGAAGATGTCTTGGTACAAACAGCAACTTCTTACTTCGAAGATAAAACTGCAATGAATAACTGCACCTGTATGGAAGAATCAGTGCTGATGCTCATTCCTACGTTATTCATGGACTTGTTTCCCTCTGCAATTCCTACCTCACCAGAGGCATCTATGAAGACCCATCTGTGGGATTATTCTTGTTAATGAGTGAAGAGGAAAGAGCCTAGAATGACCCTCAGTCTCCACACAGAATTTCAGGGACTGGCACTCAAAATAGCTGCCTATTTATCTGTGATTTGAATTCATTTTAGTTGGGAAATCTTGCTTAGGCTCAGCCTTGAACTCCATTCTTAGCTGTCATTGTTAGAGAGCACATGCACCCCGGTACGATTAGAGTAGGGCAACAAGCACAACACTGCTATGGTAAGAACCATATGATATGAAGACATATCATTTTTCCTCTGTCTGTAACTCTAAGCCTTTCCTTCGCACATTAATACAACTCTGGTGACACATACCTAAGCAAAAGGCATCTGGGATCAGGTCAGCACTTAGTACTTACTCTAGACTCTGTTGTAAGACCCTTCTTCATACCAGTGTTAGGAAAGCACCTGTGATAAAGTTGCTGGCTTGAGCTTTTTTTCTCTTGTTCCGCACGTCTACAATACATAGTCACCCACCCAACTTTTGTAATCAGCATCTCTCATCTCCTCTACCCCTCATTCACCAGGCTGGTGGAGATTTTCCCTTTGCAGACCGAGAACTGTGATGCTCCTAGCAAAGGGGATCAGTACTGACAGAGTCTGCTTTTCTATTTTGCTTCAAACTATTTGAGACTTTTTCCTTTCTTCCTCTTTATGCATCACTGCCTCTTGCATCTCCAAGAGCTCATACTCCCGAATGCCACAAGTCCAGTTACTTGGCTTCAGTTATCAGAGCTTAATTTCCCCCTACTCTCCCTCCCAATTTAATATCTAATTACTTAGTACCATCTCAGACTTTATCACTCTTCCCCTGTAGCCCCATTCCAAGCCACACAAGTCTCTCCTTTAGCCATCAGCATTTTGCTCCACATCTCCTGGTAGCAGAGACATTAGAGGAAGCCAAACCACAGGGACAAGCACTGGATGGCAGTGATGCCAAGAAACCTGCAGATTTCCTGTTGGAGCACCTATGGAAAAGGAACAACTCATTTTTCCTTCATGTGTTCCTGTCTATTCACGCAGAACACACCCTGGTGTTTCCTGTCCCGGCAGAAGCTACACTTGCTGTATGCAAAACCCTCATTTGAAAGACACAAGACAGATACACACCATCAGAGAAGTGGTCCTGAATGTTTTCTGGGATCACTGCATGAAATAGGTTGTATTTGCATCATTTTAACCAAAAGTGATTCTCCCCATTCTCCAAGAAGCGAGTTTGAGGACAATAAAAAAAAAAAAATTAAAATATTCTTTAATTTGGAATTTCTTGAAGACCATATTTTACTATCAGTATTTCACAATCAAACAATATTTTACTGTCAAAAGAAATAATTGTATTGCAGAAACTCTTTAAAGAACATTGCCTGGAGTAAATGAAAGCCTGTACACTCAACAAGTCACATCCACTGGTCATCAGAGGCCACACACCTTTGTGAGAACTTGTGTACACATATTATTCCAAAGACGCCCCACAGTACTAAATCCAGTATTTATCAGACATACAAAGTGCTTTAAAGAAGTAACAAGATACATATTTTTTAAGAACTTAACATCTTTTTGGGAAAGGTGTAATCCCTAGCAGTGTTCAAGGCCAGGTTGGACACAGGAGTTGGAGCAACCTGCTCTAGTGGAAGGTGTCCCTGTCTGTGGCAGGGGGTTGGAACTGAATGAGCTTCAAGGCCCCTTCCAACACAAACCAGGCTGTGATTTTGGAAAGCTCGGTTCATGTTTCTGAATCTGCTGCTAAAGTCACTGTGCTTGTGCCAAGAGATCCGTCATTTCCCTGGAGAGACACAGAAGGTATTGCTATACTCGGAGAGTTGTGAATGCAGCTTTCTGTATGCACTTAACACATGTAAAATGCCTCATTTTTAAAGACGACGGAGCTGGATGGTTTTTGCAACGTCTTTCTATCACATGTGAATTATTTTTTGTTCCAGCAAACCAGAAATATTTTCATTTCCCCTTGATTTCTTGAAGCAAAGAGACTTCATGCATCACTTGGCAGCTCTGTGTAAGCAGTTTGTACTTGAATTTCCAGAAACAGTGTGTTATTTACATTGCCAGTTGCAACACTTTTTTTCTGTGTAAAAACTCCCATAGATTTCACCAATCATTGCCTTATTTTTTTTTTTTTTTCGAATAAACAGTCCCTGAAGGCAAGAAGAACACTTCAGGGCAGCAAAATATCCCAGCTACTCTTACAGCTGGAGGCTAAACACAGATAGCATTCTCACTGCTGGCTTAAGCTGATCAATTTGCTGGGATATCATTATGCAACCCCAGAATTCCAGCTTCCCAGTGACAGAACTGATGTATTAATATGTCTTTTAATATGCTATTTTTCACGCTGATTAGCCTTCAATTTGTAGAAAATGCATTGTTCACTGCTCTTCTTTTGACCTGAGGAAGACCTTGAGGATCCTCTAAGGGGATGGTTGCGCAGGAGAACTGGACGAACATTAAGTAATAGCAGGGAAAGTGACAATTGAATGATGTTGATGCTCAGCTACCAAAATACCCAGATCACATGCTGCCATCTGCCCCCACTCAAACACACCAACTTGGGTGTCTGTTGCTCTCAGAGTAGGTATCGGCTCTGCTTCAACATCTACCCCTTTTCAATTGCGTTCTAATGGGAGGCCACATTAGAGGAGAACATTATCCCTGGAAACACTTACTGGAGTCTGCAAACATGCACACTCATTTTTATTTAAGCCAGAGAGACATTATTAAATGGGAGGGGCAGTGTGATTGCTGAATCCAGAGTTGATATTTCACATTTACAAGATTTTAGAAACAAAACAAGAGCTTGCAGTAAACTGACCCCATTGGAATAATATATAGAAAAAATAATTGAAAGAAAATAAACCCTGGAATGTTCCACTCTGCAGAAGTAAGGCACAATACTAGAAAACCCTCCATAAAGCTCATTTTCAACTCTAAACCTTCGCATTTCCAAAATGCACAGCTCACTTCATGTTCCCACCCCTGCCAAGGAGAGATGAGACATTAGCAGACATCAAAATCTATACTCCACGAGTGGCTGATGCAAAGGAAGGGATTAATTTCCTCTAACATAATCTGCCTAAAAATGAAATGGCTGAGAGTCATCTTGGCTTCTTTTTAAACACAGATTGAAATAGCTGCTATGTGCAGGTCTCCCTTGTTCTCTCCCCAGAGGTTCTAGAAAGCACTCAAGTGCCAAATTTAAATAGGGGACTGAAATTAAATCGGAGGTATCCCACCCTCAGCACAACTCCTGAACGCATGGCTCGAATCCAAAGTGCACTGGAGCCCCTGGAACAATCAAGTCTGTAATTCCGGATGGATGTTTCAGTTCCCTGATGCTGCTGCCTGGAGGTTTGGGGAGGTCAGGATGATTCGGAGGTGCTATGGAAGCCAACCGGAGCGACCTGGCTGGCAGCATCCCAGCATCCAGCATCCTCCAGCGTCCATTGCTTCGGTTCAAAAGGAAAGGCAAACAGGGAAGCAAGGAAGGTGCTTGCAACCCCAACCTCTCTGCCAAGACTAATTACTGTTAAGATACTGCTAACCCTTAGCACAGCAGCATTGATCTGCAAAGGCACACTTGACTGAGCATCTCTGAAGTTCAAATGCAGGAGCATTTGATAGACAAATCCAGGAGAAGGTCCAATAGTGAGGAAAAGAAGAAGAAAAACAAAAGAAAGAGGTTTAAATACACCTATGACCTGCAGCTTGAGAGCTTTTTTCATTGCACTGTAACAACCACGCATGAAACCAGGCAAATGTGTATGCTCATGCACAAGGCCAGAACAAAGCCTGCCCAAACCAGCTTCTCCTCCCAACAGCAGCACCCTGCATAAGCATCACACTTTCAGTAGGGTGCCTGAGGCAGAGGGTGCCCAACTAACACCGCCTCAAAGGCACCATGTGGTAGTGGAGGTGTGTGCAGCAGTATGAGGCCCAAGCTGTCAGCAAATCCGTCCTGGGTGAGCAACACAATGAGGAGACATGTAGGGATCTTAAGGGGGCTGCAGGATTAATGCCTGGGAAGGAGGCCTGGAAAGGAGACCCCCTTTTTATTGCTGGAGCCTCGCACTGCAAACCCCAGCAAAACACTTGTGAGGGCTTTGCCCTTTCTCAGTTGTGCATTTAGCATCCAGCTGTCAGGGGCAGGTGGATAGGGAGCAGAACAGGAGCAGCCAGGGAAGCAGCTCATTCACTGTATTTTCTGTACCATGGCAGATGCTGGTTTTCCACACACGCTGCCAGCTCCACACAAACTCTGTTTTTTTAACATGCTACATTGAGAAACAAAGCTTAGATGCAAAATGCTGCCTCTAATGAAGTGTGGAAAGAGCCCCGGCTGGCTGCTGGTGACTGCTGCTATTCATGTGACAGCAGCATTTGACATTTGGGCTTGGCGGGTCTCAAGTTTCCTTCTAGTAAGATATGGGCTGACTTCGTCGCAGCCAATCTCAGTCGGAGGCTGCAGATGATGCTGGAGGGAGGTGAAGTGTGCACACATCCCAAATGACAGAGCACGCTGCAGGCTGCGTCAGCACAGCGCCAGCAAGCCTGGCCTCTGCTGCACCAGATGTGTGGCACCACTGCCCAGGCCTCCTGTGCCTTGGGGGATGCTGCTCAGCTGCAAATTCCTCTCATTGTTTTATGCTTCCTGGTAGCTTGTGCTTGTTCTTACTTTTCTTCACTCAGTTGAGAGTTCTGTGCTTCCCGGTGCCACGTGGGTTACCTCCTGTTGTAATCGGAGGCAGGTGGAAGCTGTTTTACAAGGCCAGCATTGAATTTCCCAACCCAGGTTGAGCTTGGTGCAATATAACCAGCAGCATAAAGGGAAATCCTTTCTGTAAGCCAGTGTTTCAGAAGAAACCCAGTTAAACTGAAATCATACTGTAAGTGACAGCCTCACTGGAGCTGGCTGCATGTTGCAAGGAGGAAGAGCTGAATCCACAACTCAGACATGTCTTCCCTGGATGGACAAAAGCCAAGCCAGACACCAATACCACAGTCAAGCCTTCTAAGATGTGTAACCCACAGAAAATCCCTCTCTGGGTGGATGCATTACTGCTGGTGAGCCATCTGGAAGGAGCTGGCTATAGCCTCCTTTCCTTTGGTGCCTAAAGCATTAAGTATGATTTGGTAGAGAAACTCTGTGGTACTCGGAAGTCCTGTAAAATCCTTTAAGCCTTACATTTCTCTGCCTTTGCCTCACTTCCACGTTTCTTCCTCCTCCCCCCCACCACAACACTTTGCATTAACTACAAGCAAGGAATAACACAGAGGAGTTGCAGCATAAATAACACTAACGGTAAAATAAGTGCCACTATAAGGGTTGTTAAAAGCATTACCTGTTCTCAGTGAGAGTACTAAAAATCAAAATTCAAACCAGATTTGGACAGCACATCTTTCCAATGAGTAAAAATCCTTTTATCACCTTACTTTGCACCAGGTCTCTCATAACCGCCTCTTGCAACATTGCTAAGCAGTCTCCTGGCTTTTAACAGCATTGTCCCTCAAGACCTGCTTGTCACCCTCACTTTCACTTCTTGAGAGCTCCAATGAGTGGAAATGAATCCAGAATTCACTGCGTAACTCCAGCAAAGTAAGTTAAGCACAAACATAAGTAAGTTTCTGGGATGACACAAAGCCTCCTTGAATCCTGAAGTCACAACAGGCATTCTTTCATCCAAAAAGCTGTGCCAAGACCCTGACCCCAGACCCTTTGAAATAAGTGGGGAGAAAAAACCCAACACATCAACTCCAGACCACACTGCAAAGCCACAGTTCATAAATAGTATTTGCCAGGTACCCCCATCTCTTGCCTACAGGTGACGGATGGCCCCATTCAAAGCTGGTGTTCCACACGGGAGGTGGCTGTGCCAAAGCAGAGCCCCCAGTGGCAGGCATGAGCAAGACCTTGGGCAAAGCTCAATCAAACACCATGCTGTCTCTTTGAAGGAAACGATACTGGAGCCCTCCTAAGCACAGCCTTAGGCCATTGTATCTGCCTGTGATCATCCGTGTGGTGTGACAGCAGGGACACACAGGTTTCATGGGTTCTGCACACTGTCACAGTCCAGTGATGCAAGATACGGCACGTTCACGAAGTACACCCAAGATACTCATCTCCCCTGCAAATACCAGCCACACTTTTTCAGAGGTTTGACAGGGCTAATGTGGACAAATGATAGGCATGAACAGTCTAGCCTCAGCAGCCCAGAAACAGACCTGTAAGAGAGGCTCCAGGCATCTTGGAGGATAAAACTGAGGTCTCACCTCTTCTGGATCATCCTAAAGAACCTTTACTGGCTGTAAAACCACTATAGCACATCGTGACCTCCTCCTGGTGCCCTTCTTGGCTGAAGGCAACAACCCCAGCGAATTCAGCCCCAGGTAAACATCCTGCACCCATCCAGCCTGCAGAAGACCTCATGCCAGCTAGTGAGTAAAGGAACTGTAGGTGGTGACAGAGCAGGTGTAACCAGCACACACAGTCAGCTTGCTGCTGAGTAAGACCAAAGGACAAGCTCTAATGCAGTCCAAAACAAACAGTGGGAGAATCCACTTCCCTGAAGAACGGTTTGTCCGAGCCATGCTGTTGAAACCTCAAGAGCAGCACAGCAATGAAACGCTGCCTCGACGGGCACCTGTCATTTCAAAAGAGCACACTCATAGGCGTGAAGCACACTTACAAAATGGAATTAAGAGGTCAAACCCAGGAGAACGGCCATGCCTTATACCAAGGCTGATGCTGAGTCCATGCTTGCTCTGTCTTTAGTATTCATACAGGGGTGAGAGGGGACTACCACAAATCCAGCTCCAAGTACAAACAGTGGTGTAATTCTGTGTTGCACAAGAAAGAGAGATGCAAATCTTTCTTTCCCCATTCGTCAGCAAGGGTATAAGCTTTAACAGTCATGGTGTTTTGGCTATCCCACAGGAAGAGAGCAGGTTTAACCCTAGCCCATAGGGAGACTGTGGGCTGGAAAGGCTGGCATCCCAAGGCACACTGCAAGCAGTGCCTCCACCATCTCCAACATCTCCCTGGAGGGCAAGAAAGACAGGTTTCTCAGTTGTTCAAACCATCCTTTAAAATCAGACATATTTTCCTTATTCTAGCACTAAACCACACTCTTGCCATGTAACCTTGAGACTGGATGAGTCCCCCATATTTAGCAACTCCCTTCATACATGTGCATAATTGTGCTTCTATCATACAGGTATTAAGACTTGAAATGGGAGGAAAAGCATCTCCTCCACTCCTCAGCACAAGAAGCTTAAGAAACACTACCAAGAGACCTGCAAAAGCAAGGAATGCCCCAGTTCATATGCTCTGTGCAGATGCATTGCATACGCACATGCAACAAGCAGCTCCATAAATATCATAAAGCACTTTTAGAAATACAGTCACCCACACTAGAACACTGTTTTCCTTAGGAAGAGTCCTCCCTTTATTTTTCAGTCCCAAATTCTCATGGCTACAAAGGAACAGGGAAACCTCCAGTTGCAAGTTTTCTAGTAGTTTAACAAATACCTTGATAAACTTCAGTATATTTATGGTGGTTGTTGACTTAAAGGATTTTATTTTATTAAATAGATGCTTTAGCAGCCAACGGTCACTTTAATACATGCCAAACTGACCCTTGTACTGGCCTCAACATGGCTCACAAATTACAAGTTTATGTAAGAAATAAAACTTCCTGTATGACAAACAACAGGCTGTGCAAATGCATTTGTTCAGCAACTGCTGAGAACACTCATTTCTTCAGGCTTTGTGAATGCAGCACACACCAACATAACCCTATCTTACCTCATCTGGGATTCAGACTATGCGCTCACACAGCCATTGTACCATGAAAGAAGTACAGTCGAGCTCAAGTGCTGTGTCTGGGTGAATCAAGCAGTTGTACAAAACAGTAAGGCCCCAATGAGCTCTTAGATCTGCATGGCATAGCCAGACCACATCCCCATTTTTGGAAGGTGAGGATCCCGAGCATTAAATACTTCCTGGTAGCCCTGGAGCCCCTTATCACAAGCACATCAGGAGCTGCTTCAGCTGGTGATGCCGCATGATGCTAAACGTCAGGCTTTGAATCATACGACGGAGCTCCCCACCTGCAACCTGTTATTGGCCAACATCAACAGCAGACATCAGTTGCTCAGGTCCATGTTGGGAAACAGCCATCTAGCAAGCCTGCTGCCAGAACAAGCTTACGGATTGGAAAGGAAAATGAGAATGGGGCCACAAATTTGAAAGTCAGGTTTTGACTATTTTGCCATATTCCAGCGTTCATTTTATGCAATGTGCTACAGCATCACACCAGATATCTATCCTAGCACCATCAGTGGTATGTAGTAGTTTAATGATCTATCTCCACAGGGAGTTATTTCAGACTTTATTTCATGGAAAAATAACTTTCTACTGTTCAGCTTTTAGCCAAGACTTGACCGAATAGGTCTACTCCTGAATTCTATCCAGGGCTCGACACAAAGACAACCTACTGGCTTGAGCTCAAGCTTTGCCTCAACAAGGGAACATGTCATGGGAAGAGATGGGAAGGAGAGGAAGTGAACAGAGTGGGAGATCAAGTGTTGTGCTCTACAGTTATGCATCTTGCTTCCAAACATTCCATATACTTAAGCAATTCATTCTTCAGATCAGGGGATGGAAGAGAGGAAAGTGATGGAGGACTACCTGCATCATCAAAATGGAATCAGAGAATCTCCTGACCCAAAAAAATCTTGTTTCTGCTGGCAGTCTTTGAGAAGTGGGCTGAAATGTGAGAATAAGTTCACCCCATGGAGAGTTCCATTCCAGCAGCAGCACATTCAGCTATTGCTCTACCTACTAAGCTATGTACCACTAATTGCACAAATGTCTAAGCAAAAGGTACTGCGAACAAGGAGAGAACAGAGAAGTAAAGAAAAAAAAAAAAGGAAAGGGCAAGGAGAACATACCTCAGTAGTAAGAGCCCTAAGCTACTTCTTCATCCCACTGGATGCACTGGTGGGAGTCACTGACACTCCCCCTTTCTTCCCTGAAGAGTCACAGTGAAATCCTCCCCATCTCATAAACCAGTGATTTAGACTGGAATTAAACAGGTGGTAGCAACGTACCACAAATTCTTTGAGTTTGATTGGGTCTAAAATGACTCCCAGAAAATATACTTTTAGACCTGCAATTGCAATTTTCCATGGCACTCAATCACCCTGTCTCACACCCCAGTACTGGGCAGAGCAAGAAAAGGCAGTCACTGTTGGCTAAAGACAGAGACCAACCCTCCAGTGCAGCAAACAAACAGAGCTGAGCGAGAAGCAGACCTAGTTTGAAGTACGGGAGTGGTAGGTTAACCACTGAGGTATCTGTAAACCATTTTAAGAGCACATCAGCATTGAGAAATATGAAGTTCTCAAGAACTTGACTCTTTATAGCTCTAGTGTGTGGTCATCATGTTACTGCAACTATAGGAAGAAGTTCCTTGAGGAACTCGTGCTTTGGGTGCTGGTAAGAGGAGAGATGCTTAAAGACACACTGCAGTGAAGGACAAGGACCACTGCTCATTCTGTAGTCGCATTGAGCTGCTTTCGTTGATCTTCTAAAGTCATGCCCAACTATAAGTAGCCATGCAATTGCACTAGATACAATGGGAATAGTCACACAGTGAAAGTAGGATTGTGCTCAGGTGCATAGCTCACAGCTCTCCCCCGAAGCAAAGAGCCTAATGCATACACTGCTGCACAAGCCTGGGACTTGAGCTTTCAAATCTCCAGGATGTAAAGCTACAGGTAGAGAGGCCAGAGACAGGATGTCCCCAGTCCCTGTGTACAGCACCTGGTTCATACCTTGGTTTTTAGAAACAGGAGTAATGAATAAATACTGGTGTTTGTGTAACATAGTTTTGGTCTAAGCTCAACACCTGCCACAGCAAGTTCTTGATTCATATCCAACACTTGCTTTTTCCATCAACTTCAATCTACTCCACACTCAAACTACTCAGACTCTACTCCATACTCAGTCTACTTCATACTCCACTTCCTTCCTACCTTACCCTGAATCTCAAGTACTTGAAGACTTGACACTTGCCACTGCTGTAGCAGCAGTCGTAACTGCTGAGTTTTGCTTTTTCGGTCACCACCACCTTACATGTATTTCTCCAACTCAGCCAACTATAGATTTACTGAATCTCACAGTATTATTATTACTTTTAAAATAAGATTTAGAAGTTTCTGTAGTTTGGTAAGTATACTTTTTCTTAAAAAGAGTGTAACTTCAGTTTTGAGCAGGTGAGAAGCTTTAGCCTTGTGAGTGTGAGAAAAAAACTCCTGAAAATAAGTTAGTTATTAGTCAATTTAATGAGTAGAGGCCCAGTAAATACAACTTCCCAATGTTCTGCCATCTCTTAAGCTCTCCCTTCTGTGTTTACATCATGTTGTCTTCTGCTTCACACTCTAGATTTTGCAAATCCCTTTTGAAGACCTCAAAAATCTCTATAAATAACCAGAGCAGAGGGGAAAACCATTGTAAATTATTCCTACAAGCAAAACAGAAAGCCCAATGATTTTATCATGTGTATCTTGTACTAGAGCTAAATGTTTATAAAAAAGGATTAAGATCTTTTTTCTCGTCCCATCTTTTTTCCCCTCCTATAGCTGACAACAGCTATAATAAACACACTGCTAGAGAAAATATGTGAAAGAGATGTTCACTCAACACTGAAGGAACATGTTTAGATACAGTACTGTGAGGAACTTGCACAAGACTCTAACACCACAAAAATTCAGAGCTCCAGCTTGCTACCAATGTTGATGTCTCAAAGTAAAACTACTGCAAGTTTTCCTTTGGGATGTAGTCAGATGGTGTTTCCAATCTTCATTAAGTAATTAGTAACGGGAACAATAAATGTTTCACACAGGTTATCAGACTGCAACAGAGAAATAAAAGCATCAGGTAGAGTGTGAATATACAGCCCTGCTTCTGCTGAATCTGAGTAAGAGCATGATGACCAGCGGAAAAAACAACAGCTACTCTGGCTTAATACTACCAGGATGAATTTATCATGCTGACAATTTCAGATAGCTGTGGATTGGGACCCTCTGTTTACACCTGACCTGCTCTGCAATTCCTAAGGCATTTTGACCTGGCGTTACTGGCTGGATTTGTTATCAAACAGCAGACAAGTTCAAAAATGTTATCTTTTTATCTTAACTCACCTTTCATGAGTAATTCTTACCTAAATAATAAAACCAACAATCACATGTATAATTCAGACCTAACTCATACCCCAATCTGTTATTTTTTTTTTCTGTAAATGTACCTAAATCAGCAAATACATCACTAGCGCTAGTTCCCTGTAGTCACTTGTAGCCCTCGTAGCCATAGGGGAAACTGCACCCCTTGTTACTAAACCCTTAGTTTGTGAACTCCCAAAAGTATTAACTTCTTCTCCAATCCCCACCCCCCAGCATCCCTGTGCTGCATCCAGCTGCCCCAGTCGTAAGACACAGACTTTCTGAGGTGGAGGCAAGACAGAGCCCTGCCTGGCTTAACAGCATCCGAACAGATGGAAAATGTCTGGATTTACAGATTGAGGAAGAGTTTATTAGATTCTCTCACAATGAGGTGAGACTTCCCTGAAATTGAGCACTTTAGAAGATTCAAGATGTAAGACTTTTTTTTTTTTTAAGGATGCTATGCAACACCCCATCTTAATTATTTGATTTCTACTAGCAGAGTAACAGAGCTGGTTGTGCTTAGTCCAGAAGGCAGTGCAACAGGCGAGTCTATCTCCACTGGATCTCTACATTCTCTGTCTCTCACTTACAGTTGGATAGGTTTAATTGCTTTTTTCTGGACAAAAGAAAAAAACCCTCTAGTTGAACTCAGTTGCAGTTGGACCCCACTCTGTAAAACAATGTTTCTAACTCCATTGACATCAAGCAACACCAAAGACTGCAGTGTACGGTAGCAAAGATGCGTTGGTATCACAGCACCTCCCTGTTTAAAACCCACAAAAGGAGAAACTGGACCTGGAATTTCAAGTGATTCTGTTTCAAGGATAACCTAGCCCGCACTGAGAAGAAAAGCTGCGCAGCTATCTGGAGGAGAGGCCTTTGGAGCACAGTGAGATCGGCAGGATGTTTAAAAAGCACCACCCGGTGGTAGAAAGCCTCATCTACATTTACGAGTAAATACTGCTCAGCTTTACGCAGGCAATGAATACTGTCTGCAACTGCTTTCTTTTCTCACACTTTTCTAGAAAGAAAAAATAAACAATTTCATTATACTGTATAACAAAGACCACTCACACAAAAATGGAGAATCCCAAGAATCCTAAACTGAGCCTAAAATGAAAAAAGAAGCATGAGCTTGGTACAATCAATGTATGTCAGTACCCCTCTGAAATCTAACACTTCTCTGTTAGATTTTAGAGGGATAAATTTAATCTGCTCCTTCCAGGACACGATTAAATTCCTCTAGACCCGATTGCTGACAGCAGAGATGCCTTCATCTCCCAAAGGCAGAAACAGTTCTATCCTTGTCATATTTGAGAAACTGGGTAACATACTCTGGAATGATGTACAAGGGCCAGGTATTACTGCTGTTAGTCTGTAATAAACCACTGGACTTGCTAGTGAAGACAGGCTCAGACCAAACTAAATCCTCAAGGCTCGGCAACCCTATATATTGTGGAATATTGGCTAAGGAATCAAATGTCATTGCTGGTGCTCATCTTTAGCAATAACTTGGTATGAAAAAGCCAGTATTCTGAAGCACAGCAAACCATATTTGTGCATGATCCAGCACAGAACCTGGTTTTGCACTTCTGGGAACACCACACTCTAGGCTTTAAAGCTAATTCAGGTACTTCAAAGTGGAATACAGCATATTCCCCCAAACCCCAGAGTATCCATGCAACTTTCAAAACTGGAACAAAGTCACTGGCAACTCACTTGATGAGCTGTAGTCTACAAAGAAAGAGTAATTGCATGGGTCACAACTATTCAAGGGTTTAACTGACACAAAACAGCCCTTTTGGCAGCAGCCTCACAATGCAAGACGGATGAGAACAGAAGCACATATTTGGATAATACATACATAACTCACCCTAATTAGAGCACCTGGGTTCATTTTGAACCTGAAGAAGGGACTGCATTCTCCCTAAGCAAACTGAACATCCTTTAGAGGGAGTGTTTACACACCAGGCACTGTGACCCAAGAACACAGGGAAAAGAATGAAATCTACTAGCAAAACAAAAGCATTTTCCCCTCCTGCCCCTGAAAACACAGACACTAAACTTTAAAACCTGGAAGTTGTGTAAGAAGTTGCACGTATTAGAAGTTCAATACATTAAGTCCCAGTAACCTCAGGGGAAAGGATTTCGCTGTTTCACATTAGTGTGACAAAGCCCCTCATCAGAGGCTCTTGCAGGAAATGAACAGGATAAAAATGGAATGATATGAGAATATGCAGCTGGCTTACACAGCAAAGAATAGTTACTAGCAGGATGTACAATCATCTGTCCTGATAACATGTTCGTAAGTTATCTGGAAAATGAGATGGACGTATCACAATGCATTTTGCAGAAAATACGTAGTTATTCAGGATGACCAAATTCAACTCTCCCAGCTAGAATTACACATTGATCTCAAGAAACTGCTTGATAAAAGGGGGATACAAAACATTACAGGCAAAATAAACTACATGAAGGAGATTATCCTTCACTGCACATAAACAGTGATGAGCTCTCAACGAACTGTTACTGCACAGGGACAGGATCTTGGAAAAACTGTGGCCAGTACCCTGAAAATAAGAGTTTGATAATTATCCACAGACAAGACAGAAGAGGAAATTAGTTATTATGGAACTGAGAAAATATCCTACTTTATAAAATCCATGTGGCAACTGCATCTTGAACAGTGAAACCCCTGTAACCCTTACTACACAGAGTAGAAAGGAAAATGGATACTGTATTAGATGAACACCTAGTTTGCTGGCTTATGGCAGCTGTTTTTTTTAATTCATATAAACAGTGCTAAGTATTTCTAGTCATTAAAGACACTGCATCCATAAAAAAACCCAAGAACAGTGATGAGCATGTTTCAACTGTTATTCACCAGCTGTAACAACACTTGCCTTGACCTGAATTTCTTGCTAGGCTAGGCAGTCAGGTTTTGAATAATCTGCTGTTGTTCACAATCATCACAGCTCATGCCAGAGGAGTAGCAAGAAGGAGCTGTATGCAAGCAATATTTTGACAGTGAACAGAGGATGAGAAAGAGTAAAGGCTGAAGTTTTTGCAACTATTTTAGTTTATGCAGCACAATACAGGCTATGGAAAAGAGTATGCTGCCTCTGACATGGTATCTGTTCAATTAACTGTGAGCATCTAACACAGACAGCTACATCAGAGCAAGATGCAAGCTGCTCTTGACAGTAAAGTGAGCATAGAGCACAGTCAGTGGCTATCTCATTTCATTCAAACCTCATGTACATTATGTCAAATGATTCATAAGTTGAACTCCACTGCCTGTGAGAGGCAAGATAACTTGCTCTGATGTGCACTTCTCGGATTAGCTAAACACAGCCCCGTCTTAAGCGATCCGGGAGATAACAGATGGTACTACCAGAGGAAGTTAAGAAATGAGTTGCTGGATGTATGCAGACACAATACAACCTGGAAGGCTGGCAGATTAGCTAGAATTCTCTAGAAACTACCTAGTCAACACCAGTTATTCTTCAGGCAGGAAAAATAGTCTCTCGAAAACCAAGCACTGACTTACCAAAAGTAACAATTCCCACAGCGATTTACTTTCAAAATAAACAAACGAATGAACACCAAGCCCTCTATTTCCCCTTTTGTGTTTATTGTTCTTTTGGGAGGCACAATGGAAATTTCAGCTTTCGCTCATTTATTTGCCCTTGTAAAACAGCAGAGTACATATTACAGCCATCAATCTACAATCAGTATATACTTCAGGTCTCCAATCAAAATTTAACATTTCCTGATGATAAAAGAGGCACACGTGCCAGACAGCAGCAGCTACTGAAATAAGAAGAGTTCAAGCAAAACTTGCTTAAAAAGCTACACTGACTGCTATTTTAAGGCAGGTTTGGTGAAAATGTGACAGACAATTTCCTCAGGAAATGAAAACAATAATTTTGCCTACAGAAATACATTAATTTTGATTGAAAAGAGAGTTTTAGAAAATACTTCATCAGTGTGAAATTATTACACTTCCTTTAGTTAGAAAGACAGTAACAAATCCCCTTGTTCAGAATTCAGAATTCTCAGCTATTCCTTTACCTTGCAGGAATGGCACAAAGTGAAGGCAGGCAGTGATGCTCTATTGTCACAAAAGGCATAAGTTTCTCAGGCAACACTGCAGTCTCCAGAATCTCTCAGGCTGTGTTCTCAATGATAATAGCAATACCTTGTCCACCACCAATGCAAGCTGACCCAACTGCATATTTGCCACCACGACGCCTGTAGAAACAGTGAGAGTGATTTACATTTATAAAAGCACAGTAGTTGTCCTGATTTTATGAAAGGAAACTAGGTGCCACTAAAGATTACATTTTAAAGCGTATGTCGTTCCTTTTCTAGAAAAATATCATTAAGCCTTAACTGATGTTGAAATATTTCTGTAGAAAAAGGAGTTACATGTCAGTCTTCTGCATCTGAAAGATTGTATGTCACATTGTTCTTAGAAACAGAAAGAATAACATTACAGGATTCTTGTGGTTTCAACACCTAATGACTGGTGTAAATAAGAAAGAATTTTATTTCCAAGGTAGGTTTTTAAAGCTATGTTTTCTATAGCCACACTCCAAGAAACAGTTTTCTGCAAAGTACAGATTAACCGAAGCTTTATGGTTGAACATTAATATAATGTTGCAAGTATGAGCAAAAAGATAGAGTGATCTCTGCCCCGAGGTGGGGGTGGAGGAGAAACCAGGAAAATTCAGATTAAATGGTGTAAGGCATATCAAGAAAGACAAAAAGAGTCAAAATTTCTGAAAGTGGACTAAAGGCGAAAGAAGGCAATGACAAAGCCTTTTAAATGTACCCTGTTAAGAAAAGAACAGACTTTGTTCAAAAACCATTTTAAAAAAGGAAAGCTTCCCACTGCCTACTGTGTGGTTGGATCAGATGTAGGCGAAGCAAAAATCCTGTAATGAGACCAGAATGGAATATGAGGCAAGCTGCAGGACCTGGAGTAGTGCACAAAGGTAACTAAGTGTACCTTCAGTGAGGAGAGTCATAATCCAGACAACTGGAAGATTATAGTAACACAGTATCCATGCCAAAAATCTTCTACATGGGTAAAGGCATCAGCACTGCATTCACCACCAGCAGCTATCGGCTACGTACATACCTCAACTCATGAACCAGATGAGCCGTGATCCGTGAGCCTGATGCTCCCAAAGGATGACCTATCGCAATGGCACCTCCATTGACATTGGTTTTTTCAGGGTCAAGGCCCAAAACCTTTTCGACAGCTAGGTATTGCGGTGCAAATGCCTCATTCACCTAAAACACCAGAGGAACAACACAAACTGTCCGTGCCTGACTTGCCACACAAGCGTCCAGCAGTATGTATGCACAAAAGATGAAGTGCACCTCATCTACTGTCCAGGTCATTTTGATTGAGAAAAATATTAGACATGTAAAAGTATATTCGGACAACATACGAATTGTCAGGCCAAGACAATGTAAATTCAAAACCTCCTGGCACATGTGATACAAAGTTAGTATGTAGTGTATTTTCTTAAATAAAAGGCATGGTGTATTCTGATGCAGTGTGCTCATGAAGAATCCATTGCTCTGAGTAAAAATGGCCTTGGTCACAAATGGAGAAGTGTGACCAATTTAAACATTTACAGCCCAGCCAGCAGAGTAAAACTTCACATCACATGGGGATTTTTTCCATGGATTGCCATCATGCCATTTCCACATCCACATGCTTAAGGTTGGTTGGGTTTTTTTGCCTTTTTAACAACTGTGCAACTGTTGTAGAAACAAGATGGAAAGAGGTCAGGCAGGCTCCAGACATGAAGAAACACCTACTTTGTGATGGTGGCCTACACATATGAGTGGAATGTTTCTGCTAAAAAGATCAGGAGTAACCTCATTGTTCATATTAAAACTCCTTACCTCTACTAAATCCATGTCCTTCAGGGTCAATCCTGCTTTCTTCAGAACCTCAGTAATTGCAGGTACAGGGCCTAGTTGGAAATTGTATGCACAGTTACTTAAATAAAAAATTAACTAAATAAAAGATTATAAACATGGCATACATAGGATAGCTTCATAAAGCCTCATCAGATTTCCTCCCCCAAGCCTCTGTGCAGCCAGTTAATTTGGAATATGCCACTCACCTGCTTTATTAGGCAGTAACAGAACTCCTAAATCTCAGAACTATTCGGCAGCCTTCTCAACACACTGCCAGGGAAAGTCAGGAGCATCACTACTGCTGCACAGCTGGTAAACACAGACATAGCTTTCAAGTCAAGAGAACTGACAGTCCCCAGCCAAATAGAACAACCTCATGACAGTTCTGAGGTTTTCTCTTTCCCTGTACTCTTGGCTCAGCTTACTCTTTCTTCACAGCTTGCAGCCTCCAGACACACAAAAAAGGCAGGGTGTTATAAAGTTTGCTGGTCATGTGCTTAGTTATGGGTATTGTTGTTTTGGTTTTCATAGTACTATTTATCTGAAAATCTTCTAGTAAAAATCCCTAAGAATAAAATGCTCCTTTGGACCCAGGTCTCAGCTACTGAAGACAGTTAAGACTTTTTCTGGGAATATTACAGAATTTGGCCATAAACTGTTTCAATAAGACAGCTGATATCTATGACCTAGTATAACGCATTAGAGGAGATTAGTATCTCAGCTACCTAAGGAAAGAGTTACTCAGAATTTGAAAGGGTTTATTAGATATGTGCTTGTAGGACAAAGATATTGAGATCACAGATGGTCATTTTGGTCATTAGACAAAAAAAAACCAATTCAAGAATATTAACAAACCTAAATGCTATCTCACTACCAAAAACTGGTGATGAAGACTCAGCTCAAATAATAAAAACCATAAAAATAAATAAATGACCGAAGAGACAAAAATCAAGAGAAGGGGCCCAGTTCTAAGCTCAGTGGATTATCAGAAAGTCTCAGGCTGCTTAACTCTAAACTCTAAACGCATCTCATTACAGACTTTAGTATCCCTATTACCCGTGAGAGTAATGGGTGGGTCTCATGTGGACAATACAAAGACCATTAATGACAGCCAAGCAGACATTTTTCCCTCTCTCTCTTTCTCTTTTCTTTAAAAACAATGATTTCTCTCACTAGACGTTGTGAAGCAGTACTCCCCATCACTATCAGTATGTGAAAGAGCAGTTGCTTAGACTGAGCTCCTGTTCTCAGATCTGTTGCTGTCATGTCAATGAATCTCCTCTGGTCTTTTTGAGATGCTGGGGACAAGCTCTGGTTTTAAGAAGCTGGGATACTAAATGTTTCTCCATATGATTTATGAAGTTTTTAAACAAGCTAAAAGAGTTGCCTGACTTTGAAAGAATGGGCTAGTTTAGAAAGCACAATGACAGCATGAAGTCTAGCGAAAGAAATCCTCCCTCTACATTTGCTTTGAAGGTTGTGTTAGTTGGATAGTCTGATCAAGAAAACAAATCTGACAATGCTTCATTTGCATTTCTACTGACACACGGAACCAGCCAACAATGACTTCTCTGAACAGAAAGTCAGAAAGGAAAGATGCCAGGATACAACACTGTCTACAAACTAAACAGAAGGGAAAATCCTGGGATGTCTGGATTGGCTTTGAGGGTTGGTTTGTGTTAACAGCTACTTGATTGAGAAGCATAAAATATGGGACTGAAAAAAAGAGAAAAAGTTGGCTTGCCAAAATAATATCTGAACACATGTGTATCCTGGAATCCCATTTTAGGTTGAGCAACCAAGTAACTGCTGAAGTTACCTAGCTAGTACTCCTTTAGCAAGAGGTGGAGAAGGCAACTCTTAGTAGTCCACTTAAATAATGGGATTTAAAGCTTCAAAGCTGGGAAACGGAAATGAATTTCAGCAGAAAACAGGTTTTAAAAAACATTGAGAAAATGCCTATTTTTTTGACTAACAGAGAGAGTAAAAAAGGAGGAAAAAAGAGGTGCCTAGGAGACTATAGTTCAGTACTAATACTGTTAAGTCAGGCACTGCACATACCCTTTCAGACAAACTGCGGAGTAAGTCATAAAACCATAGAATAGTTAGGGTTGGAAAGGACCTTAGGATCATCCAGTTCCAACCTCCCTGCCATGGGCAGGGACACCTCCCACTAAACCATGCCACCCAAGGCTATGTCCAGCCTGGCCTTGAACACCGCCA
>JANRGW010044937.1:30301-43220 GCA_024733675.1 Psilopsiagon aymara
ACCTGTAGCTGTGCCTGGGATTGCTCCGACCCAGGTGTAGGACCTTGCACTTGGCATGTTAAATTTCATCAGGTTGGCATCAGCCCACCCCACAAGTCACTCCCTCTGAGTAAGAGGGGTGGAGTGAGGCAGTGGAATGGAGAGTCTGTAGTATGCTACACAAGCATCTTCAGAGCCTCTGGACTCAGCACACTACAGTCTCTCTTTCTTTCTATAGAATGCCCAACACAAGAATATTTTAGTTCTGCTTGCTGCTATAAAATAACGTGCTTTATTGCAACTTACCAATGCCCATTATGGAAGGATCACAGCCAGATGAGTGATATGCTACTATTCTCGCCAGAGGAGTAAGACTGTGCTTTTTAAGCGCTGATTCACTGGCAATGATGACTGCACCAGCCCCATCACATACCCCCTGGCAACAAGAGAGAAAAGCATTCTTAGAGGAGGAAACAAAATCAGGACAAAAGTCCAACACACTATGTATGCCCCTCAGAAAAAACTTATGCCCAAGACACTAGTGTCAACATTTAGCAGTTAATTGTATTGGTGCTTATTCAAAACAGCAATCCACAATCTCAGTATTCTGTAGACTGTGAAAAAAAGTTACACAGAGATGTTTAATTAATTTCAATGTTTTAGAAGAGTAAAATACATTTTTGCCACTTAAAGTCTCCCTTACATAGGAAACATTGTTCTGTTGGCTAGCAAGAACAGCGTTAATATTGTATAATACATGTAGTAGCAATTATAAAAGATTCTTTGCAGACACTCATACTTACTGTGGCTAGATCTATTTTAGGCAGGAAATCAGATTATATGATCACAGTGGTCCTTTTGGCCCAAAGATCATTAATCACTTGGCTAAGAAAATGACTGTACGACAGTCTGTAATAGCATGGTGCTAAGCGCCCAGTCTACTCTGTGTAAAAGCAAAATGTGGTTTGGACTAGAGGATGCTAATTGTGGTACAAAAATGACCATCAGCAACAGACCCACCTGCCATAATGCATGATCTGTAAAACAAATATTCAGTAATCACTGCCACCAAAAGAAAGTACAAAGTAAAGAAGGTGGCTTTACACAATCACTGCAGGAACCAGCTTTGTAACTCGAGGCTGATGAGGAAGTGTCAATGCCCCACAGAAAGAAAACGGCAATCCACAGAAATAAATTTTAGGACACAGGAGAAGACTGAAGGATCCCCTGCCATCTTGGGGCTGAAGCATTCAAGCAGGAGCATTCCACTGCAGAATTAGAAATCATTTTTGTCATGAGACACCACTGATAGCCAAAGGCGGCTCACTGAGACAAAAATACAGTGACACTAAATTTGGAGACCCATAAAGGTGACACTTTCACAACCCAAGGCTTTGACATACTCACTGAAGCATTCCCAGCAGTCACTGTTCCATCCTTTTTAAAGACAGTTGGGAGTTTTGCCAATTGTTCCAGAGTGGTCTGGGGTTTGGGGTGCTCGTCCTTTTGCATACTTTCTTTCCCCTTTTTGGTTTTCACTTCAATTGGTGCCATCTCAGCATTAAAATAACCAGCATCATGAGCTGCAACCACAAAAAAGAAAATAAAAAGAGTCTGATACAAATATCAAGCTGATTGCTCAGCATGACCAATAATCCTATTTTCCTGTGTACAGAACTTTTGCTCTATTTTAACCAAGAGTTCAGGGACAATGCTGTTTATGCTTTATTTTGCTTAAATAGGCTGGCTGGTGCTTTATTGTTTGTTCAGGTTTTGGAGGTTTTTTTTAGAAACTGGGCAAAAACTCTAAAAATACATTCTCAAAATTCTCCAGAGAAAGTCTCAAATATTGAAGTTATGTTTCAGCTTTAAATAAGTGAACTCTTCTTCCCTTTCTTCTGTTTAAATAACTAGATTTTTTTAAACATATCCCCCTTCATTGTTGCTTTATTCTACAGCTGTCATTCATCAGAAGGCAAGAAGCTGTAAGTATCACTCAGAGAGGAATGTGGAAAAAATCCTAAGCCATATTTTCTCTGTTGACAACCAGCATAAGCTATTGTATATCAACTAAAATCCTGTCCAAGGGGCACTCCCACAGGATCTCAAGTCATGATATCAGAATGAAATTCAGCTGCCTAAGCAACCTGAAATAATTCAAGACATTGTAGCTACCTAAGATGCCCATAAGAGGGCCACATCACCTAAGATGGCATTAGGTGTCAATATTCAGGCATCAAATCATCACCTTTCATATTCACACTGTTGATATGAACACACAGATTTCAAACCAAAACAATTCGTATCTCCCAAAACTAAACCAAGATGCCCAGCCTCTTCAAATCATTCCACAAATGCAACTCTAAGGGATTTAGAACTATGACTGAAATTGCCATATCTGATGTTGCTCAGCTACCTCTGAACTCAGTTAATTCTACAAAATCTTTTTATTTCCTGATTAACCACAGAACTCTCTCTTTAGTGTGGAATAAGATTAACTAGTCATAACAAGCAGATAGAAAACCAACAAGGCAGAGTCCTTGAAAACAAGAAAGAAGCATAAGCCTCTTCAGGAGCAGTTTCTAGCAAAAGCAGGAGAAATGGCAGGATTTAGCTAACAAGACAAGCAGGGAATGCAATATACAACTAAGAAAAGTTACAAAAATCACTGCTGCACACACTGTAAAAATCCAAAAATCTTCCTTTGAGACTAGCAGCTGTTAAAAAGCAGCATCATTAAAATCTAGAAGTATACTGAAGATTCGCTTCTTAGGTTCACCTTCGGGTTGCAATGCATTTTGAGGTCCCAGTACAACCACTACACATTCTATTGGCTTTTGGCCTACTATCCTTCTTACATTATCAACCAAATTCACAGGAATAAAATGACTCTAAATTATGGCTTTGGCCATGAAACTGCCCAGAGAACAGTTTTTAAACAGGTCCTGAACAAGTATGCCCTCTTCAGATTCCATCTGCTCTAACTGTTCAAGGTTTGCAAAAGAAAGGAAAGGGATTTAGATCAGAGGACTTGAATTATGGTACCTGAAAATCAAAAGACAAATTATAACAAGATGCATGAGCTACAGAAAACTTAAAAATACTTTTAATTGATTCTAAAACCTCTAGATTTGAAACCAGTATCATATAAACACTTCAATTCCTAAATTTACTAACCAGCTTTGCATCTCTGTTGCGTTTTGAAAGCATATCGGTCACAGTCCTCTCGTGTGATGTTGTACTTTGCAGCCAGATTTTCAGCTGTAATTGCCATAGGCATTTTAACATGTGTATCTGTTAGACCGGCCCACAATGTGTCTTCCAGCTACATGGAACACAAGAAAATAATAAAGCAAAGCAGTATTAACATTTATTGTCAACAGTTTCTAATTATTCAGTAACCTCTTGGAAACTAATGCCTCTTTGTAAAACTAACTCCAGTTACCTATGTATACTTTACTTAAATTAGAACATACTGCAAACTAGTTTGCAGGTTCTTATGTGCTATTTCAGTTAACAGACATTGTGCTCTAATGTGGCTCTTTCTACTCACATGTGGCCCTGAGAGATCTGGGAAAAGCCTACAAATCTTAGCATTTCAGTGTATTTTACTGCTGCATGAATTACTTATTAGAGACCTATGAGAACACATGACTGTCTTTCTGGTTACTAAAAGGGAAAGACAAGGAACTATGAAAAGAAACAGCAGCCTACTGATTCTTCAGCTCTTTCTCTACTATCAGGTAAAATCACCTTACTGGAACCAAAGATTCCTGTAGGGAAAACCTCTTGAGTGAGAAAACGTCCATGTCTAACTTCACTTAACCCGACAAAGGCAAGCCCAGTCAGTCCAGACAGATTTTGCCATCTCTCTGCAGCCAGCAAAGCTGTGCAAGATCAATCACTCATTCACCTGCAACTGTGTAAGTCAATTATCTTCATGATAAGAACCCAGTGGCACCTAAGGAGACTCAGCACAGCAGCAACCTGGTTAAGGTTTTCTTTGTAGGATCTGAGACTTAGTCACAGTGCTGCACAAGACTCACTGAACACAGTTGATACTTCAGATTCACAACCTTCATAAAGGAAAAATAGCAAAAAATCCTAAGGACTGAAAGACTAAAATACCCTAATTTAGCATTTTGATGTTGGTTACAACCCATTGAGTACATCAAAATTATCAGAGCAGAGCTGGATCCTGCTGAAAATTTCCCACAGTATTCATTAAGGATTTGTCTTCAGATAAAATGCAAAAAAATAAGTTATCTGTCAATGGATTTAAATTCAAGTTTCATCTTTAAAAATTGACAGATGCTTATAACTTGGACATACACATGTTCTTTACCAGTCTATCCACCCACGGCTAGCCTTACTAGCATTACCTAAACTGTGTATGCCCCTGCTTAACAGTCTCTCACAAGGTCTTATGTTATATACAGTAATTCGATGGGATGTACCAAGTGAAGTTAAGTTTTGTGTCAAAGAGTTTATTGATACATTTAACATGGAACAGGAATTCAAATCTGGGCTTGGGAAAGCTAGAAAACTGGCATGCCTAACAAACATGCCTAACAAAATTGCCTCAACCTACTGTTATGATAATGTGTGAATGCTTGATACATGCCTTGAACAACTAAATCTGGATCTAATCTCAAGTACTTTGCAAGGATACAGTATCTACAAGCCTGATAATTTACGTTGCTCTGTAAACAATACTTTGTTCACAGAAAAACAAAACAAACAAACCAACAAACAGGTGGGAAAAAAAAAAATACCAGACCTTGAGTTCTGCTCCTAATCTAGTTCCAAATCGAATGTTTCGAACTGCGTACGGTGCTTGGCTCATATTTTCAGCTCCACCACACAGAACAACTTCTGATTCATTAAGGCAAATTTCCTGTTAACAGAAAAACAAATTTAGGACTGAGTTTGCTGTTTTTTTAAGACAGTAACAAACGTTTTAGAAAAAGACCTCACTGCCTACAAAGCCAAGCATAGAGAATGCATTCCAGCTTCGTCATGTGTACATTTATGAAGGGTTCACCCTTCTATTAGAATTAGGGTCTGTCTCTTTCATGACTTGCTCTTTCTTCCTCTTTTCAGTAAGGAATGATTACACCAATAATGAAGGAAGAGAATATGGGTGCACACAAATGACAGGATGAAGGAACAAAGCCATTAAGCATCTGCATGCTTGTGTGGTTCACAGACGGTTGAGCTTTTTCTTTTTGAGCTCCCAAACTTCCCAAAAGAAACACATATTGAACCACAAAGCCTGAAACTAGACCTTACAAATCTAAAAATTTGGGACATCATTTTCTAAAACATTAGGCATGTAAACTGCAAAAATAACCCCCCAAAACATATTAATTCAACACAGTCTAAAAGTCCCGGTTACTAAACACACCATAAGACCACTCAAAAACTGTGCTTCCTTAAAAGAGCTCACTCAAGGCAGACAGTCAAGGCTGTTTGGAATGGAAGCAGATGAAGTGATCTTGATATGCATTTGAGATAACTGCTTAGTAATCAGCATGACTGATTTGTAGTCATAAAAATGAGAGGCTTCCAAGATGCTTCCTATAGTTACCAGAAACTTAGTGCACATTTGAGCAGCTCACAACAGGAGCTATAGCTTTGTTGTGTGCCAGAGAAATACAAAAGCTTGAACTGCACTGATGAAATGACATCTTTTGAAAAGACCTCACAACCACACTTCCAATATAAGTGGTCAAATTTTCCAACAGACTTTTTTCAGTGAAGACCAACACATACATAGTCTTCGCAGAAAGCACCAGAAAAAACAATCAAATAGATATTACTGTAAACAAGTAACCTTAAGTTTACATTGTCTTTCCTATTTTTTCCTGTAGAGGATCAGATACAAAATGATTCTCTAGCCAACAGGAACTTTCAGAAGTAAAAAAACCAATCAAACAAAAAAAAAAAAACAAAAACCAAAACAAACAAGAAAACACACAACAAAAACACCCAAACAAAAGAGAACTCTGCGATTGGTCAAATATTCACAAAATGCCCTTTGATTTTGTAAAGTATAGACCATTGCTAGCCATAGACCACTGGTCTGTATGAATAAATGAAATAAAAATCACCATACCACTGTACCATCTTGCTCAGTACTCACTGGTTTTGGCCAACCATTCAAAGAGAAGATGATTTTCCTCTGTTTTAAAAGAAGTGACTCTACAAATTACCTAACCCATCAGAGGTTTTGGATCTTTGAACAAAAACACACAAAAAACACAGGTTGCTGCTAACATAGCTAGTAAGGTGAGATTCTATACAATGATCAAAGGGTGAAAGCCTCCTGTTGTGGTCCTGATGGCCAGTAATTCCAGTTCGTACAAATAGGATCACAGAATTTCACTGGCTAACGCTAGTTGCATTCCTTATGTTAAACAAAAAATGGCTACAATAATAATTTTTAAATCCAGACACAAAATGAGACTCTGCAGAGGTTGAACTCTTCCACAGGACCATGCAGGGCAATAGGAATTTTCTTATAGTGGTAGCCAAAAGTTATAGAATCATATAATAGAATGGTTTGGGTTAGAAAGGACCATAAAGATCATCCAGTTTCAACCACACTGCCATGAGCAGGGACACCTTTCACCAGATCAGGTTGCTCCAATTCTCATCCAACGTGGTCTTTAACACTGCCAGGAATACAGCAGCCACAGCTTCTCTGGGCAACCTGTCTGGGTTATGGGACAATAGTAATGACTCATCCCAAGCATAAAATCCACATTTCTACACAAGCCTCTTCTCTCATTAACTGTCTGATGTACCAGACTGATAAAGGTTACAACTAATACAGAAATATAGAGCTTTATACCTGACATCCATTAGCAATAGACTGGAAACCAGAGCCACAAAGTCTGTTGACAGTGAGGGCTGGAACTGCAACAGGAACCCCCACACGCAGACCAACATGTCTTGCAATATAAATTGCATCTGCGGAGCTCTGCGGACAGAAAAAAACAGGTCTTGTTACACCCTAATTTCTTCAGACAATGAAAGTCCTGACGAAAAGCCAGAACATGAAAAAACGTAACAGTGTACAGCAGAAATCCTGCTAATCAAAAAGAGACCATCCTACACGATCAAAAAAGAGCCAATGTCTTAACATGCTTTTTAAAGAAACTGTGTTATAAAAGTGAGAAATCAGGTCAAAACTGGGCCTTCAGATGTTAAGACTGAAGTCAGCACTTTAAGAGTCTTATGTTCTCACTTACCCCTTATTTTCAAAACAGCATACACACAACAAACTTAAGAGCAGATCCTGCCTGGCAAGAATAAATTATTTCAAGGTATATTAAAATTGCCCAGACTAAGAGGGGGAAGGCTCCCCAAAACCAGGCAGTGTAGAAAATGCACAGATGACATTGCTGCTTCCTATACTTGGTGAAATCTTGTAACTGTGTTCTAATTGGACACTGGCCTGATCTAACCTTAAATCATGTTCCTCTGAAGCTTTTCAAAGACAGCTCTACCACATTTCTATTTCAAAAGCAAAATACTGCACACAGAACACTTCAGAACCACTCCTTTAAAAAAACAGGCTTCAACATGAGATGAAACAAAAACAATTAGGTTACTGTATTTCAGATACTGAGTAAGCAGATAACAATGAGCACAGGTACAGCATAAAAAATTCTAACAGTGCTGCTATAGGTTTGTCATGGATCTTTTTCCAGAGAGAATACTTATGCTCTTGGGGATCATGCCCTAGGCTAATATGTTTTATAAAGGCAAAAAATGCTGTGCATAATGCTATGCACCAATGTAAGTTCAGAAAAAAAAATACATAAAAATGAATCAAGCCACTTCTGCTGAAGAAGGGGAGTTTAAAATGTTCACACATTCATAGTCATTTAAACTTCATTTAATAATACTTAAAAGAAATAGAGGTCTAAAAAAAAGAAAATCTACTGGGATGGGGGAGTATGATGCAAAGGAAAAACATTTCAACATGAAAAGACATTTTATTAGGAAAACTGTATTTTTTCATGTGGAAGCATTACAAGAGATTTGGATGCAGCAATATTTTTTTTCTTGGCCCCAAACTGTTCTTACAAAATCTAAAAAGTTAAATAACAGAAGCTCAGATGGTAGCTACAGGGGACAGAATAATTGAAAGCTACTCTTTTGGATGAAAACTCTTAAGAAAGGTTCATGAAAGTTCTCAGGATTTTGTTCCTTCTGCACCCTTAAAACAGTGCAAAATAAAGAGTGCCCACCCTTAACAGTGGTGAAGTCAGAACAAAAACCAAAACCAAAAATGCTCTTTGCTGTCTTGCCTAAAACAAAGACCCTCACCTAGATACAAGATAACTGCAGTTTGGCAATGCTGATGCCCTGCATTCAACAGCCTCTAAACCACAAGCTCTTTGGAAAAGATATGATTGTCTAAATGCCTCTGCCAATCAAGGCATGTACACTTTCAGCTCAAAATAAGCTCATATTCAGTCAAAAAAAAAAAATCTATAGAAAACTCAAGGGAAATGGACTCAAATTATAGTCTCCAGAACTACAGGAGATTATATAATCCAGTGAAAACCCACTGATCATTGAGTTATGCAGCTCCAATCAATGAGACAGCAAAACTGTACCAGGGATTAGCAACTAATCATTTGAAGAATGCACATTTTTTAGAAGATCATCTTGTCCTCGTTTAAACTACCTTTCGTACTAAAAAAGAAAGCTAAGTCTTGCTCCCAATAATATCATAAATCATGTGGGGTATGTCCCTTAAACATGAACAGGGAATACTACACTATAAATGTCACTTCATTTCCAACCCTTTGGTTTATTCTTGGCTGCAAAACAGAGGTAACTATCTATAGGACCACACTGAAGGAGACAACTGAAGTCATCACTGACCAGCAGATTTTCCATGCTACCAACCTGTATGACACTGCCGACAATGACACTGTCTATGATCTCAGGAGAGACCTTGCCAGCAGCCAGTGCAGCTCGAGCAGCATGTTCTGTTAGGTCAGTGGCTGTGATGTCCTTCAGCAAACCTCCGTAGGTCCCAAAAGGAGTTCTTTTTGCAGCAACAATGAACACACCTGCAAGAGAAGCAAGAATTATCCAGATATGCAGAGGCCAGCAAACAAAAAATCACCAAGTCAGCCTCGACATCCTACATTCACAAGCAACTTCATAAATATAGGCAATGTGAATGCACACAGCTCAAGGTAAGGTATAAGATATAGCAATACTTTAGAAAGGGGAGGTATGTAGAACTAATGGTCAGAAAGGAAAGCTGGAAAGATTCTAGAAATACCTCCTTTACCCAAAGAGTTTTCAAAAAGAACAGACAGTTTGGATACTGTTGAACAATGGAGGCTGCCACACCACATCAGACATGAGTGCTAGCATACTGAAAGGATGAAAGTAACATCCACGGAATCCCACAGTGGGCACCTGTTAAATAATCATGTGAAGAACAGGTCTTTAGAAAAACAAGGAGGCCATTCCCTCATCCTAGGAAAATCCGCATGGTTTTGGCTTATACCCTGAAACAGTTTTCAGAAAGAAAGAAAAAAAAAAAAATCAAAACCCAAAACTTTAATATGCATTTTGACTCCTTTAACTTACAAGGAAAAACATTACTCAAAAAACTTTGTGTTATTTCCAGAATTATATAGGCCATCTAAAATGCATTATAATCAGCCTTCCAGTTTCTGGGAAGAATTAGAGTTTTGATAGAATCCTAGAACGGTCTGTGTTGGAAGGGACCTTAAAGCTCATTCAGTTCCAACTCCCTGCCACAGGCAGGGACACCTTCCACTAGGAGCAGGCTGGTCCAAGCTCCATCCAATCTGGCCTTAAATACTGCCAGGGATGGGGCAGCCACAGCTCCTCTGGGCACCCTGTGCCAGCGCCTCAGCACCCTCATAGGGAAGAGCTTCTGCCTAAGAGCTCATCTAAATCCACCCATCTGCATGGCCTCCTTTGAACTCGCTCCAACAGCTCCACGTCCCTCTTGTGTTGTTGCCCCAGAGCTGGACTTAGGACTGCAGATAGAAGGGGAGAATCCCCACCCTTTCAATAGACAGGAGAGCACATGCAAGCACCTGCATACTAAGGCACTGGCCAGAAGCAGTTTATGTGAACTTTGGCTTGGGAAAAGATGTCTCTGAACCAAACCAAACATTACTGACTGCACGTCTCTGCTTCCATGTGTAGCAACAAGCAGGAGGCAGCCTGTGAACTTTCCCCCAGTTGAACAACAGAGCTCACAACTCCCTTTTCTACAGCTGCCATGAGTTATTTTAAGTAACGCTGGAAAGATACATATTAATAGAAGAATGAAGGCAAATGAAAATGTTCATTAAGCTGCTCATGAACACTGTTTTCAGGCTGTTAGAGGCTGCATGATCCACATTCTTTGCCTGTTTTGTCAGGGAGAAAGTGCTCCTCTACTTCTCATGTATCTGGAGCTCAGGCAGTGTTTCTAGAAAAGGACTTCCCAAAATGCTGAATGTCAAGCTTGTCCCACTGACAAGGGCTTGTCCCAATGTCAGGATCTGAAACATGGAACAAGTACACTTAGAAGACCATCTGGGAAGTACCCTGAAGTGGACTAAGCAAGCAGTGAAGCTCCAAGAATAGGGATGAACATAAAATGTGGCTTTCAAAGACATGTATACAACAAACTAGCATGTCACCCTCACATCCCGATGCTGCTGGCTTCTTTCTGGGATACCCCAAGACCTTACAAAGGAACCTTTGCTAAAGACACTACTGCTGCTCCCTTAAAATGCAGTGCTGACAGGATAACTATTTGAAACCTGGGAGAAGAAGAATTTATTTCCTCAAAGGAATAAACAGCAGTTACACCTCCAAAAAGCACACTCTTCGGGTTTTTTAAGCACAGAGGGAAAACCATAAACATTGGAGAGGCCTCTGTATATTCAAAGGTCTGAAAACTAACAAAGCTGTTATTGCCGGGAAGCTTCTGTACCTAGGCTCGCAACAAATGCTCAGAACTGACCCCTTGTCCATGCAGTGTATGCTATCTCCATTGTCAGTTTTCACTCTTAATTTATCATCATGCAACAGACAGCAGCAAGTAATTCAATTTAATCCCAAACAATTCTTAAAACATTGACTGAGCATGTTTTACTTTGGTTGTACATACTAAAAATGAACAACAAAAAACCCTGAAGAAAACTACTAACAAAGTGTGAACCCCTACAAGACTTTTTAACAAGGGTGAGGATGCTTTAACTGATTTATGTCTATGGAAAACCACTGCGTTCAATACAGTCATGCAGAATTAGTCCCTGGGGCCTCTCAAACAATAAGGTGAAAGACGGAAATTCATACTAACAGTTTTCAGTTAACTATCTAAAATGTTTTGTATTAACAATAATTTATGGATTGTTTGAGTCTTCATTAAATGTTAACAACATTGTTAAAATAAAGACCCTTTGCTCTTTTAAGGGTTATCTCATGCTCCTAAGCTTATCTTCCTTGTGTCAAAGCAGGCTTTTGACACTCATCCTTCCACATCCCTCCCTCCCTCAGTCTCCCAAAATTGTGTCATCTAAGCTTATTACACAGGTTTGCTGCAAATCAGCTCAGGGACCTGGCCAAGCTAAATGAACTTGTTTTCTTCCCTTTTGGCTGGGTTGCTGTAATCTACATTACTTGCTGAATCATACACACAACATTGCTGCCTTATGAACAGCACGGGGGCACGGATGGTACTTTGCCCTCACACCATCCTTTCACAATAACAAAGTCTTTCATCGAGGTTACTCACTGCTGCCCACTTCTCAACAGCACTACAGAGCCAACACATAAACCGAAGCAGATCATAGGACCAAGACACCTGAAGACTAAAACAGAACTGCTGGAAAACAAGGGGCTCATTTTCACTTGGATCAGTTGTGTGCCCAGCTCTTCTTAAGGCTCCATTTATTAGTACTGTCCTGCATTACCACAGCAAAACTTCCAACATCACCAGTTTTCTAAGGTGATAAACATTGGATGAGAGCAGAATATTACAAAATACATAGGAATCTGTAAATTTTGGAGCTAGAAAGCAAAGGACAGTCTGAATCCTTACCAAACAATGCAAGATATCTTTTAAATCTGTTTTGCTGCCAAATGGTGATCTGCTATTATAGGCCTGCAACACTCTCCAACCCTCCACAACATTTCTCAAATGTACTTGTTATGAAAATATTTTGTCAGGTCTTATTTCAAAGACCTAAAAAACAATCATTTGCTCCCAAAAGCTAAGGAGTGAAAACAGCTTGTGAAAAAAGATAAGATTATGAAACAGGTACGGAAAAGCAACACCAAGCAAGTATTATAGGGAAAAGCTGCACTGGCTCAGTAAAGCAATACAGAATTCCTGCTGCACTGACCTGACAGGCTGTTGGGATCAAAACTTCAACCCACAACCTACAGGTATATTACCAGTTAAGTGCAGTCTTACTTCAATACAGTTCAATGTTACTTCTAAACAAATCAAGTATTAAACGGTGTGTTTATCTAATTTTAAGAGGCTCAAGTTAGAGCATAAAGTACTTTTTTACAACACTTTGAGGAACTGTTGGCACTTAAGAGTTCATCGCACACTGTTCATGCTAACAAACACAAGCAAGGGATGGATGGGGCTAAAGAATCTGGCTTTCGCTGCCGCTTCAAGCTTCACTGCTATTGACTTCTAGCCACTGCCCGTCAACACGGACACATATTCTCACCCTTCGCTAGATACTGGTTTCTACCGTAACTGCCTTAAACGCGGCAGGAAGTAAACCAGCCTATTCTGTTGAGTAAAACGGCGCTCGAAACGGAGACGTTCGCTACCCGCACCCGGTTTGCAGCTGTGTTTCTTGAAGGGTCGCCTCTATTTCCAGGTGTTTATGCTGACACGACAGCGGGAATGAAAATC
>JANRGW010044943.1:0-67359 GCA_024733675.1 Psilopsiagon aymara
AGAAATTCTTTACTGTAAGGGTGGTGAGGCACTGGAATGGGTTGCTCAGGGAAGTTGTGAATGCTCCATCCCTGGTGTGGTGTTCCAGGCCAGGCTGGACACAGTCTTGGGTGTATGGTTTAGTGTGAGGTGTCCCTGCCCATGTCAGGGGGCTTGGAACTAGATGATCTTAAGGTCCTTTCCAACCCTAACTATTCTATGATTCTGATGAGTAAGTGCCATGCTAATCAATTTGGTCTTTGTCGAAGACTGGACACTGGAAATGTATCTCATGATTTTACTAGCTCACAGTTTTTGGTTGACAAGCCAAGGAGTTACTGATAGACTTGAACTCCATTCAGTGTGTCCGGTCTTGCAGCAAGCTTTACTGTTGCATTAAGACAAACCGTAAACTCAGAGGACTGAGGATGAGGAAGGACATTACTGGCAGATAATTTAGACAGATGGGGCGCTCAACTTCTGTTCAGTGATTGGATATGATATCACATCTAGCTTACCTATACAATGTTTCTTAACTAGTCACAGCAAAGTGCTTTCTTTACCACGAGCCTCAGCTGATAATCTTCTCTCATGCCACTTGCCAATTTTAGATAGAAGCAAATGCAGTGTTCTTAAAATTTTCACTTATAGTGGGTGGGTATCTAAATTTTCAGTCACTGCATCCGATGTTGTTTTACCTGCAATGATTTTGTTTTGCCCTGGACTACAGGACAAGAACAAAAGACTTTAACCTTTTTTATTTGAAAGGCTTTTCAGGTACAAGAATGTACTTCTGTGCCTATTCTGCCCTTTTAAGAGTGCCTCCAGTATTGCTTCTGAGCTGCTGCAGTATGCCTCCCATCCTAATGGTGGCAGAAAAACCCTATACTTCACTCCGTTGACTGCAATTAAAGCAGACCAGATCAGGTGAAAAGTAACAGGGCACACCCTGCCATAGGGTTTCAAAAAAGCCAAGCAGAAAACCATCGACAAAGTGAGAGATGCTCGATATATCACTGCAAGGGAAAAGACTGCAAGTGTTTAATTTAGAACTTGGGAGTTACATAAAAGACTGAGCTAAATCTATAAATGGCAAAATCAAGAGACCTTTTGCTTGTATCCTCCAAACTAGAAGAAATACCATGATATTATCAGGCAGGGCATTTTACATAGATAAAGGAGGGGAGGTCTGGTTACTTATCTTTTGTTTATTTTAAACACAATTATTTCCTAACCTTTGGAATTCATTGTCAGAAGACTTGATATTTCTACCAAGCTCTACCAATAAAATAAACTTGGTATCCTTGTGGATGCCTCCTGAAAAATTATAGTAGATGGGGAATGAAATGAATGTCTTCACATAACTGACTTAATAGCAAAAAGATGACTATGTAAATACAGGTGTTTGCTTAAGACCTGAGTAAAAATTTGGGCAATATTTTTTAAAATTCACTTTCTTCTCGTAGCAAGTTATAAAATTTTCTTGGCATGGTCAGCTTCTGAGTCAGCCAAAGTTAGTCATGCATCTCCTACACTCATCTTGTGGTTACATTATACAATCTGATGAGTAAAACTAAACTGGAATTAAATCAATCACCTGATCCTTACAGAGATTTTTAAAGAATTTTTTTTTTTCTTATTACAGAGGTTATTAAAAAAGGAAAACCAAACCAAAATACTGTTTCTGATTACAAGTAGCCGTCACAAACTTAAGTCCTTGCTACAATAAATCAGATACATCATCCTGCCTTTTATGAGCTAAAATGGAATATTTTTTAAGGGGAAAAGTACAGCATGAGCAGCTCTGGGTTTTTTTAGATCCACCTATGGTGAAATACAGTCATTGCTTAATTAATGTTAGTAACATTTTCATTCCTTCTAGTTTACAAGTCTGTGCATCTGTCAGATCAATTGATCTATTGCAGCAGTGACAGGAGCAGCACTGAATTTTCTCATTATGATCAAAATATGCTGAGCGCTTATAATTTACAAATTTGATACTAATCTTGAGTTCTTAAAAAAGTATTGATATCATATTTTCTTCTGAAGTGTCGAAAATAGAGGAAAGGAGAAATCTATGCTAAAGTGGAGCTCATTCACATCAGTTACAGTAGCATGATATTGCTGCTGTAATCTCTGGGAAGACTTACAGAATCCATGAGTAAGGTTAAGTTCAGAACTTGAAATGTGATAAATTGTGTGAAATGCAAAGACAGCTTGCAAAATAAATCTTTGTCCTCCTGGCCTGGTAGCAATTTTACTGCCCTAATGCTCATGCAATAGCTAAATTACATGATGATAGAATCATAGAATGGTTTAGGACTGAAAAGATTAAAGATCATCTGGTTTCAAAGCCCCTGACAATGGCAGGATACTTTGGCTAGACCAGGATGTTCAAAGCCTCATCCAGCCTGGCTTTGAACACTTCCACAGATAGGACATCCACAGCTTCTCTGGACAACTTGTTCCAGTGTCTCACGACCCGCACAGTAAAGAACTTCCTTCCATCTAATGTAAATCTACCCTGTTTCAGTTTAAAGAAGTTCTTGTCCTATCACTACCACAGGAACAGTGGCAACATACCAGTCAAAAATGAATAAAACCCCTGGAAAGTAAGCTAACTAAAACAGTACCCTCTACTATACATTGTCTTGGGTTCACTGAACAGGAAACAGACATTAGTCTTCAATCATGGACATAGGCATAAAAGTCCACATGTGATGCCAAGAACAGGAGTCTGTAAAGCTCCCATCAAAGAATGACTCATCCATGTCTGAAAGGTGCAGACAGAGGTCAGTTCTGTTAATGCCAGTGGTGATTTAATACATGTGTAATTGAAAACACAAATGGAAGCTTTAAGAGGGCCCCTTTTGAGAATGGTGCCATGTGACTGGAAAAAAAACGATTGACACCTAACGACCCTGTGAAGATAGAGTTACAGACTGGCTGTGGGGAGGGGCTAAGGGATGGGAAGGGGAAACAAACTATTATTGGTGGATTGGGCAGTCCTGGGGTAATGGTTGGACTAGATAATCTTAGAGGTCTTTTCCAACCTCGTTGATTCTATGATTCTATGATCGAAATAAGGAGACTCATGAGAATAAACAGTGCCTCATTTCCCTGTTTCGTTTCCCTGACCAAACAACCATCCAGGCAGTCAGGACTTCCTTTCTGTCCCTACTGAATAGACAAAGCCTCTTGAGGAATTTTTTTAACTATATTTGAAATCAGTAGATGCACATGTGCAGCGTCCTCAACTGAATGGCAATGATTTCAGCAGAAACAGACTCTTGAAAAGTTTTCTTCTGCCAAGGTGTAGAAACTCCAAAGCTGCCTAGCAGATCCAGAGCACCCAGTGCAAACTTCTGTTCTGGGAGAGGGGCTATCCTCTTACATGTAAGGATCCACAAAGCAGCAGATACTATTTGAACCTTAAAAATGTTTATACTCATCGGTCAGGTAAGATGTTAAATGCCTCAAGGTCTGAGTGTTTAGAGGAGTCCCAAAGCCTTTGCAATTTGATGTCACTTTAGAAGAGCCACTGTAACTCAGGATCTCAGCCTTTTTAATAAAGTGGCCATTCTCCTTCTAGCCCCTACTAAGGCTTCTAGCCTTTAAGGTTCTGGTGGTCATGAGAAGTATAATCTAATTCTGCATGTTGTGCAAAAACATTCATTTCATCAGAGGATTTAAGCTTATTTCCTATTGTCAGGAGTTGCTAGTTCCTCCTCTGTACAGCAATTGCAGGTTACCCTTCATAATATTCTTTTTTTATTTTTCAAGTTTATTGCGTCACCTTTGATTGGCTCAGTCACTGATGTTGTTCAATTAAGATCAATTGCAATTTCAGAATTACTTTGAACTGCAGCAGTGATATACCTGATATGTAAGACTCAATTAATTCAACCTCCCTTTTCAAAGCATTTTTCCGTAACCCTATTCATTCTTGTTGAACCTCAATTAATTCTGCATTTTCTTTTTTCAAATCACATGCCCAGAACTGAACATAGCTTTTAAAGTATGGATGAGCTACTGATATAAAGAAAGGCATTTATAATTGTTTCTATACTGTTGTTTATCCTCTAGCATCCTCCTATTTTGTTGCCTTATCTTAACAAAGCTGCAGATCAAGCAGAAAACTGTATTGATCTGCCAAAAAATCTTTTGCCACATTGCCTTAGGATCCCATTTTTGTAACTTTACCTCATAGCTTAAGACAAAATTTTTAAGATTCTGAATTCTTAGAACCCCCCCCACATTCAATATTGCACCATTCATTCAGAAGATGGTCAATAGGGCGATACAAGCCAACCACAACATTTTGAAATACCCTCTTTTATTCTCTACGGAAGGGAATTCTCCAAGCATTACTTCCAGCTTGTTTCACTTACTATTGGTTCATATTTAAGCTGAATAAATCAAAGTGATGTAAACATTTCTGAACCCGTGGCTAGTTTTAGAAAAGACCAGTCCTTTGCCCAGTCCTGCTGGGATTTAATTTTGTATGCACACTTGATTTTCCTGGAACTTTGAATTTCTTTTTTGTCTGATATGAAATGTATGGCTGTGGCAACCCCCCCCCCCCAGTCCAGAATAAGGGAGGTTGGAAGGGGTTACTATCATACTGCCAAGAGATAATTAACTTAGCAATGTTAACACACATGCTTGGCATTCAGTTATCAGACAGGGTAGCAACAGAATGCAATCTGATTTTTCCACCACAGCCATCTACTGACCCTGCCGTCTCCTCTGTCCCAGCTGCCTATGCATTTGCTCTTCCTCTGCACCCGTGGTATCAGTTTGTTCAGATATCAGTAAGCAAAATGGTTAAGTGCCAGGAAGCACTATGAGAAATCCATGCAATTGGTTTTTTTTCATTATCCAGGACCCTTTTGCTCTCTGGCTTCACAACAGCTATTCATTTTCCAGCTCGCCTCTTCTCTCTGTGTTGACCAATAGGATGCTGCAGGCTGGTTTCTGGCTTCCTAGAAAGAACAAATCAGTCTCAAAAATATGCATATGCTGTGAAAATCCGTATTCATAAAATGAAAGTTCACTGAAACTGAAATAACTGAAGTGATATTTAAATTTTTGTGGCCCAAAATCTCTGTGTTGGGAAGCCACCATTTACCACGTTTGGTGCACTTGGCCAAGGAAGACTGAAGACAGCATTGCCTACAAGGAGTCTAAATGGCTTCCAAATATTTTATTATTGACAATGTAAAATACTTTGGCTTCAGAAGTGGCTGCTTGGAAGCAATGCCTTTGGGGTTTAGGGACCCTGGCTACAATATTTTCCTTCAAAGCAGCTCCTTTTAGCCCGCAATCATGATATTAAGAAGCCCAAAGTGCTTGCCACTGTAATTGTTATTAATTCTATTCATTCATTTCTTCACCATCTCCAGCCCTGAGAAAATTGTTGCCCATTTTTTGTGGAAGTTCAGATGACAATGAAATTTCATAGGCAGCCTGGGTGATATAACAGTTACCTGAGTCATAGACTCATAGAATCATACAATTATAGAATCAGTCCTAAACTGTTCTGAGTTTGAAGGAACCTTAAATATCATCTAGTTCCAACTCCCTTGCCGTTGTCAGGGACAACTTACACTAGACCAGGTTGCTCGAGGTCCCACCCAGCGCAGCCTTGCCCAGGGATAGGACATCCGCATCTTCTCTGGGCAGCCTGTTCCAGTGCTTCACTACCCTCATAGTAAAGAATTTCTTCATAATATCTATTCTATATCTACCCTTTTCCAGTTTAAAGTCGTTCTTCATTTTCCTGTCACTACATATCCTTTTAAAAAGTCCCTCTCCAGATTTCTTGTAGGCCCTCTTTAGGTAATGAATTTAGGCAATCTACTTGCAGTTCCACCTATCTGGAAGATGTTTTGTAAAGCAGAAAGGAAGACAATCCCTAAAAGAACCAAAACAACCCAACAAAACCCCTCACAAATAGACAAAGACATCTACATCATAAAAAAAGAAAAAAAAGTAGCCCAACATATGTCCTCAAGTTAAAAATATTATTAGTATTAAGACAGTAGTAGGTTTTGTTAATTCTTGTGAGTACCCTATATTCTGTAAACAGCCATTATTGTTATAGGTTAAATTTTCTATAACATACCAATTAAACAGTCTCTCAATGGAACACAGGGAACTCTTTCTTCCTTGGAGGACAGTAGAACCAATAAACCAGATCGGAAGTCATATTATGAAACTCAAAGCAACAACCTTGTTTAAAAACAGCCCTCAACATGCTTTCCCTGGCTTGGAGCAACAGCAAATCAATCATGTTGCTATCTATGGAAGAAAAGAATTAACGTAATACTTCTGAAAAAGCTCTGTGAAAGGTGGATTTTAGAAAAATGTTAGCAATCCCAGCAAGTACGATGGTAGCAGTATGATTCTGAAACGGCACTGAAACCTTTTGAAAACCACTCCTAAATGCTTGCAACAGAGACCTTGGTCAGTCAATATGTTTGGAAAGCCAGCAGCAAGTCCTAATTTTTTGAGTTGGTGCACTATAGTTCACACCCACTTAAACTTGGATAATGAAATTCTTTTTGGAATTTAACTCTTCAACATCTAAAGTCCAGCACCCCAACCTTAATCACCTCAATTTTAAATAAACTTCTTTGTTTTTAAAAATTATACTATAGAGAGGTTCCTAGAATGGCTGAACTGTGGCCAGTCTGTCTGAACTCGAAGTGGGAGAAAGGCAGCTGCATTTCAGGATATATGTGATATTGATGGCATTGGGTAAATGCGTGATATTGCATGAGCTGAAGCCATCATCAGCTTCATAGGAGAAGAGTCAGTACTGAGACAAAGTCAAGAGACACAGTTGGAGAGCTGGTGATACTCTGGGCTGGAATCTGAGCTTATTGTACATCTATGGAAGGGGGCTTTAATATCAAAATATTTGCTAGAATTAAACTATGCATTGAAGGCTAATATTTAATCTTGGAATACATCCTTGGCTACAGAAGCAAACTCTGAGACTAATTTTAATATTTTTTGAACAAAATGGACAAACTAAGGAGTTCCCAATATCACAAAGAAACTGACCCTTCTGATGCATGTGTTTGACTCTTCTAACCTTATAGAACTAATATTTAGTTCCAGAAGAAGGAAGGGAGGGAATTTCTAAGTGAAAAGGGAAGAAATAAAATGCAAAAATGGAAATCACTGACTTGGGCAATGAAAAATATGTTCTTTGCATGTCAAAGAGGTCAGTCTAGTTAGCAGCGTCAGTGTGTACAAGGTTTGGAACAACTGCGAATCTAGTACTCCTAGCTGGAGTGCTGGGGCAAAACAGAAGTAAGAATAAATAAATAAATTGATTACCACCTTCTTCGCAGCAGACCTTTTTATATTCCGATTAGATACAAAGTCCATATTAGCTCTCTCTGTAGCAATACTTATTTTGGAGTGGGATCAGTAGTGTTCTCTAATCCCTATTTCTATTAGCAGTCCTTAGAAAAATTTTGAAGTGACAGTTATAAAGTACTGAACCCTACTACATCAATATGCCAAGTAACAATTCTTCCCCTAAAGCAACACTGCTTTGTGTAGGAGACATTTCCTATTCAGGCAGCCCCTTAGACTAATGGACAGCATTTGGGATAGTTCTGCAAAGCAGGCAGAAGTTAAAGATGGCAGTCAGCCAAAATATTTGTCTTTCTTTAACACTGAGAAAGGGTCCTTTGAAAAGTGCCAGGGCAGATTCTGTCCATCCTGATTATTTTGAATAATACTTTGTTCCACCAAGTCTATGCATTGAAATAGAACTGGAAATACGAAGAATCTTCATCAATGCTGTTGAGCTGAGGGGAATAAATATGAGAAGAAAGAATGAAAATCAGGTTATAAATTTTAAAAAAGCCAAACACAAACAAACAAGAAATGAATGAACCCAAGATTAAGATGATATGACATTAAACTAAACTAAACTAAACTAAACTAAAATAAACTAAAATAAAATAAAATAAAATAAATCTTATTTCTTTTGTTTTCCTCTACTTTTCGCTCTACTTGCTGTATTGAGAGCAGAGGACTGTTTTACACTCTGTTTTCTGGATATTAACGCACACCCTACTGTAAAGAGACTTTTTCTTGCTCTTTACAGTAGGATGTGTATTAATAATGCCTCTTTACAATACGACATATATTAATATCTGGTCCAGATTAGACAAGTATTTTTACCAACATCATTTGGCTATGGTTAGATTGCTATGGTACCCTTCTTATGAATCAGCACTCCCACTCAGAACCATGCAAAGCATTTTAATATTTAAGTTTTTAGTTGCTTAATAACAGAACTCACAGGTTTCAAACAAGTGGTGGAGATCATCAACCTGGGGCTCTATACAGCTGAAACACAAACTGAAACACTGTAGGATGATAAAAACCAACAGATAGAATTATAGAATACTTGGAAAGAACCTGGAAAGGTCATCTAGTTCCAGTCCCCCTGGAATGGGTAGGGACACCTCATACTAAACTGTCACCTAAGATTCTATCCAACCTGGCCTTGAACACTGCCAGGGATGAAGCATTTACAGCTTCCTAGCAACTGATTCCAGTGCCTCACCACCCTCACAGTAAAGAACTTCTTCCTTATACCAACCTGAACTTCCCCTGTTTAAGTGTGAACCCATTACCCTTTGTCCTAACACTACAATTGCTAATGAAGAGTCTCTCCCTAACAAGATAGCACAGAAACAGAAAGGAAAGTATAAAGTAGATTTACGACTGTCCCACAAATTATATTTAAATGAGAGAAACAATTCAGAGGACAGGACAAGCAAAAGCAGAGGTTTCAGATACAGTGTCAGAACAGATTAAAACTATTAATGGAAAGGAGAGGAAACAGAAATATCAGAACAGGAGATTTTTTTTTTTCCTTGCAAAAATAATCCTTGGTACTTCCAGGGTGAAACTGCTTTGCTCTGCACAGGCTCAGCCAGCCATGGAGAAAACATGGTCTCATCTATGACGAGACTAGTGGTAGAAATGTATAGTATGGCCTGATTCTGCTGAAAAAAAATCTAGAAGAAACTTGGGTCTTGTTTTAGCTGAACGTGAACAGCTGCTTTCTAAGAAGCTCAGACAGGAGCCCCAGGTTACATCCTACAAACTCCAGTGGACAAGAAAATCAGAACTGTAGTGAAAAACACAGCCAAGCATGGGACAAGTTAGAACAAAATGAGAATTATAGGAAAGCAGTATTAAAGGGTAAGGTTTTGAAAGAAACGAGCAACCAGTATGCCGCCAGGCATCTGTAATGCTGAGGGCAGAGAGAGAAAAAAGCTGCAGGAGATCAACTTCCATAGAAGTAACAAAAGACAGTAGCTAGAATGAAAGAAAACAGGAGGCATAAAGAGAGAGAAACTAAAATAATCAAGTCAAGGTTGGCACATAGATATCATTGCTGAAGGCCATGTTACCCATAAAGGTCACAGGTGGATATCTTTTAAAGTTTATTTATTTTTACAAGGTTGAAATTGGCAGTAAAAACCAAACCACTATATTTTCCTTTCCCTCTACTATATGATCCTTACCCTCATTGGTAAGTCCACATCTGGAGTATTTGGGGCTCCCCAGCACAAAAGAGACATGGAGCTACTGGAGACAGTCCAGCAAAGGGCCATATAGACAACTAAAAGACTGGAACGTCTCTTATGAGGAAAGACTGAGAGAGCTGGAGAAAGGAAAGTGCAGAGAAAATATGTGATGAAGTGATGTGATAGAAATACTTGAATTTCTATGCTACTCCCGAGAGACAGACAGCAAAAAGTGGCCATAATATTTCAAACACGTGTCCAAAAATTGCTTATTTTACACAAGCCTCACTATGAGTTCTGCATATCATCTATTTAACTTCATCTATTTTGAAGATTTTCAAGAAATTCTAGTTATTATGTGTCCCTTTACCTGATCAGCAAGTGCCTTTGATAGTATCAGCTTAGATACGTTGACTGCAGCCTGAGAAATATATGCATCCTGTATGTTTTAGACATCTTTAACTTTTTGACATCTTTCCAAAAGGTAATGGCGGGAATGTACCATAAGCAATACCTTGACATGACCTAAATCATATATAGTGTACTGATGTGCACTTCTACCACCTGTGAGAAATCCCTGTGCTTAGGATTTTTGACCTTGGCTCTGTTACTAGGCAAGGAGCAGATCCTGCCTATCCTGGGCCTCAGTGAGCTTTGGTGAAAGAGAATGAAGAGAAATAGAATCAATTAGAAAGAAACTACAGTCAAAGTTGCTGGGAGGGAAATAGTCTGGATAGAGTTTAATGAGAAATGTTAAGTGCAATACTAGGTCCGCCTTGCAGCTCATCACTGCAACATATTCTCAGGGACACATGCACACACCTTAAACCGTAATTGTAAAAATGTTAAAGTTCCGCATAATTAACATTATTCTTACTTCCAAAATTGTGTTAGAAATGTTAATGTGGTAAAGATTGCAAAGAAGTGCACTAGGCAATAACAGAAATCACTAGGATTCATTTTACACATGAGCAGTACAGTCCAGAGCTTAATACACAGCAATGACCAATTTTGCTAAACCAGCTTGATGGCTCCTACACTTCGCTTAGCAACCTGATGCTCTCAAGTTTTTAGACCATTTGGGGAAAATATCACCACATTTTGGAAATGTATTACAAGGGGTTAGTAGATGTTTCCACCGTCCTTTTTGTTCTCAGCCATTAAAGAAGGGGGATATAACTTATTTCTTAAGTTCTGCTCTCCCAGTTTTCCCTCCCCACAATCAAATCATAAAAGTGAGGATGAGTCTTCCTGGTTTACATGTCCATTGCCACAGCATCATCTGCTTGCAGCTCTGCAGAGGAGTAGCCATGAAAGTTTTATTCAACCCTCCAATGTCAACAAGCCTGTTTTGGGCCACTTTAAGGGGCTTTTACCCCACTTTTACCTGTTCCTGTGATTGCCCAGCTCATGCTCAGAGCAGTGATAGTCCTCACAGATTTTCGGTGCAGCACACTAACAAGCATCTATTATGCTCATACAAAGAATCACTTGTCAGAGATTTTAAACTTGGCCAAAATCTAAAATTTGTCTAGGGATTCCTGAACACACCTCTCTGAGACCAGGCAACCATGCTGCAAGTTCCCTTCAGAGGAAAACAGGAGCCTTTCCAGAAACTTTCCAAGAAAGTTATGACTTCCAGAAAAGAAAACAAAACCAAAACCCCAAAACCACCATCACCAACAATAAAAATACCGCACAAAACCCCCAAACGCAAACCAAACAAAACCCAAAACCATCAAACAAAAAATGAATGCTCCTTATTTTATTTAATCATCTTATCTGAGACTTTAAAATAATGAAAATGTAATAAAAAGAGCAGGCTGAGACAAACTGCCGTGGGAGGTGTTGGCTGCAAGTATTAAAATATGGCAAAGTTTCATGTGGCTGAATATAGGCTCCTATAGGGGAAACTGTAAGGTAAACTGAAGGTCTGCTGCTGTACTTGCTCTGCCTGTTTATAGCACCACTGCCATACATTCTGCCATGTGTTATAGGCATTTTAAGTAACTGTTTACTCTGTACTGTTACCGACAGCACCCTCAGTTTCTGGAGGCCTCATAGGGAAGCTCTGATTTTCTAAAAGCTGTGCCATGACTATGTAGGCACCTGCAGCCTTTCCAGTCCTGAAATCTCTTAACAACAGTTCCCATGGAGCAAATATATTATTGTAAATTAAAGGCTGGATAAAAATAACTAGACGGTGAAAATCCTGCTTACACCAGCACACAGCAATCTGAAAACATGGAAATTCTCATTGGGGTACAGATCTGATTCCTCAAAACATATTTTTAACATCTAAGGATGTTAAATATCCCCAACTAACCAGCCTAAACCCCACAACTTCCACCCCTGCCCCAACTGTTACTCCTACCCCAACTGCTGCATCTAACCCAACTTCCAACCCTGGCCCCAGCTGCTGCACCTGCCTCAACTGCTGCACCTACCCCAACAGCAGCACCTGCCCCAGCTGCTGCCCATTGACCACTCCAGCTGTGCCAGCCCTGCTTTCAGAAATCCTAAGTGCCACCAAGATGCCCCATCTGGCAGCCCATTACAGCGCGCAGGCCAGTCACAGATCAAAACCATCCACACAGAAGTCAGCAGGAGAGGGCAGTGCAGTGAAGCAGGCCTCTGGTGTTTTTAACCCATCGAAGCAGAGTTGCACATTAGGGCAGTTGTGCCAGGTTCCTGCTGCGTTCACGGTCTTTCCATCTTGGTGCTTCTGGTCTGGATGACACCAGTGCTGAGAGCTGGCAATGAAACATAAAGCAAAGGGGTGGAATAAATGGTTTCCTTGGGGCAGAGAACTAACAGAGCAGAATGTTGCGGCACTGTGCCAGGGTCAGCCTAACAGTGCATTTGTTGATATTCTTACACAAACTGAGCGAAAGTGAGAAGAAGGTTAAAAGCATGCTGAAGCAATTTAAGGAAGAGACCAAACATACATCAGAAAGTCATTGTAATTATCTCCAACTTCAACATTATAAATCCAGAAAATTCAGAGATAAGGTTTAATTTAAAAGAAGAAACATGAAGTCTGGAAATGCCCTACACCAACAACATAGAGGCCAACTGCTTTTACTGAAGAAGCTATGCAATAATAATGCAGTGATGATTAATTTGTAATAGATACTGTGACTAGGGATCAGAATACAATTACTTTAAATGATACATTAGATTTAAAAAGAAAAATCATCACTTTGCCCCATTTTGACTCTAGAGCTCTCAATGGAGCTGAATGCATAAAACAATTAAGAAGCCGCATAACAGTATTTTGTCCTGGCTAAAGTACTGATGCTTAGTACTATATCTATAGAAGAATCCAATTTTAAAGTAGTTTCATCTCATAAATCTCATATTTACTTAGAATTTCATGTAAAATTCATTCTTTGACCAGTCAGTGCTAAAATTCCAAAGAAGCAAGATATAGTCTTCCTCTGTAGTGAGGAGACCATGTCACTGCTTTACATGAAAACTCATCTCACTCTAATGAAGAACAAGAACTTCTGTAAAATTCGAAAAAGGGAATGAACTCACAGGAAGAAAACAGGAATTCACCTTCCCCTGTCTAAATCAGACCTTATCAGCAGTTTCAAAGAGACATAAGTAAACTAAAAGAACAGGAGATGCAATGGCAGGTGAAATTTCATGTTGACAAACTAATGCATGCAGTAAGAATAATTTATATTCCTACCTAATTTTAATTTAGCTATTTAAACCTGGAAAAAAAACACAGCTAGACTAAGACAGAACATTTTGCCTACCCGAAAGAAGAACAGCTACAAAAATTAAAAGATTCTAAAGGAAACCTGTTCTGAAAATGCTACACCAGTGGTGGTTCTTCATCAAGGGGTCACAAAGCACTGTATGTCATAGACAGAAATTGATAATGGGAATTAATTAAGTGTAAGGAAGTGTCTCTTTAAGAAAAGCCAAACACCCAAGTAATTAATTTTAGAAAACAAAAATTCAAGACCTGCTATGATAAAGGCACCCACAATATTCAAATATGCTGTAAAGGGAAACAACTCTTCTTCACAAGCAGGAATTGAAATCTGAAGGTGGAAATCCAAAAGCTAATTATGACAAAAACTTTACCACCTTACACATTCCCTTGTGAAACTCATTGCTACTGTGTTGGTAAATTCAGGAACTTGGAAGCACCCTGGGTAAGAGGTGGATATGGAAATTTCTCACAGGGTTTTATACTATACCAGCAACAAAGAGTTTTAGTAAGGTTATGGGCCTTACTATCTTGTCATTAACCTTATCCGCCTCTGAAATGTCAGTTAAAAGCTGCTATTGAGAGGAAATGCAGGCCTGGATGGACCAGTCATCAGATTCAGCACCACAAAATGACACTTGCCCTGCCACTGCTTCTCGGCTCTTTTTCTATGGCATAGCCACCTGTGACTAGTTTTTAAAACCTTTTCTTTGAAGGATATTAACCTTCTCACCATCCATATGTCCACATATACTTTGCATTTGAGTCTAATTTCTCATATTGATTTCTTGGATTTTGGATGTGAAGGCAACAAACCCTTTGTAATCATCTTCCATCTAAAACATGGGATGATGCTATTTTTTTCTTAAAGTGCACCCTATTCACAATCTGTTTATTTCTTATAGACAGAAAAGACCATTAGAGATTACTTAACATGTTATACAGGCATATAGTACCAGAAGGAGCCTGTTTTGCCATTGTCCAGTTGTCTTTTTACTTTTCACCAATTTGGACAACTGTTTCACATGTTCATATACAAGACTAGCATCTTGGGATGTTAGCTTGTATTAGTAATAAGCATTGGACAGTGCCTTTATGATATTAGACAGTGCCTAATGCTATATGAGAAAGAAACCTAAATGACCATGAGAATAAGCACTTCCTTGTAAAATGGAAAACTTGGGTTCAACTCTGTGCTTTAAATGAAATCACATTTCTCAGCTTGAGCTCAGAGTTATGCTAATATGTTCATTTAATCCTCAGGAAATCTGCCTCAAAGCATGTATCCTCTGAAATTTTTAGACTAACTCCAAGGCAAATACCCAGCCTTTCAGTGATGGCTTTCTACCAGTCTCTTAGCTGAAGGTCAATACATGTGCAAAAGTACTAAGCTGCCATTAAAGTGAGGCTCCTGGGAGAAGGCATGACATGGAGCACAACACTGCAAGTACCGGGGAGTTAAAAAATCATTGCAGGTTGCTTGGCACAACCTTGTTGACACAGTACCTCCCTTTGAATATGTGTTGGTGCACTCAGGGTTAGAATGAATCAGCACTGCAGCATCAACACCATATGACTCTCCTCATTAGTGAACACCTGTTGATAACTTAATAGCCTGAAGAACAGCTGAAAAATGAGACCTGGTGCTGGCAGCCAGCACATCTATTCAGCGGTAAATCTTTCCTCTTCAGTGGTTATTCAAGGCACTTGCTACTACACTCTTGTTTACAATGGCTTAGCTCTGTTGATATTCATGCGCGAAAAGAACACAAGGAAAGAAGGCAATGTAGCATCATCCTAGGAGAAAGAAGTCTGCCTACAAAAAAGCAGGATTAGTCACACATATCTGAAAACAAACAAAAAAGTCATCAAACCTTGGAAAAAAATATTTCTATGCAAAAAAAAAAAGGTCCCCCAATGATATTAATGATATTTTATATGGAGGGAAGAACTGAGAGGCAAACCCAAATTATTTTCCACCAGAAGAAAGGGTGTAAGAGAGGGCTCATCTAACCCCCTTCTAGTCTCTGGGAAGAGAGAAGTGGACACAGTTTTATTGGGGCCTTTGATGAAAAGCATTGAAAGGTCTCACTTCAATTCTAATGAAGAATAAGAATATATAAGAAATAATATTCAGTTACTTAGCAATACAGATGTCCTATTTACCAGCTTTCTAGCCTTCCACTGATGGGTGAAAAGGGAGCTAAAAGGTCTCTGCACAACTCAATTAGTTGAAAAACTTCACCAAGATGCCTGCAGCTATGTCCAAGAGTAATAAAAATGTGGTCCAGCTACAATATCTAGGTTGAGGTTGCTGTTGCAGCTCTAACCTGATGAAGTTACACCTAGCCAGATTTAATCTCTGCAAATTCTGACCAAATGTCCCGATGCAAAATTTCACAAGGGTGTGTTTTTGAGATTTAAAGGACAGAAACTCATTATAAATATGGCACTGCCGTGGAAGAGAGGACAGTGAAGCAGATAGTCAGCAATAATGGCTGCACATCACAATGATATTTGCTTGTGGTTTACTAAATCAGTAGGCATCATTACTTCTCTTTTGGAAGCCATCCTACATCAAAGGACACAGACACAAATTTCATCATGGCAATTTCAGTCATTATAAGGTCTGCACAGCCTCTGACATGTAGCTCAGTTTAGAAACACAACACTAAAATAATTCCCTGCCTGTATAACTTTTTGATGATTTTAGACAACATTATCTATTCTATTTATGCAGTGAAATGTAAAAAACCAATAATGTTCATAAAAGAATATTTGCACTATTTTTCAAAGCTTAAAAAAAATCACAGTTCCAGTTTCTACATACAAATCTCACTGATTTGGGGAAAAATGCTAAAAATGCTAAGAATGTAATGCTTCATGGAAAGCTTTGCACAAACTACCTTCAGATATAACCCTCTTCTTTAATTTCCTTTCTTGAATAGAAAGGTTGGCATTCTATATTCAGAGTACGTGCATTTACATACGCTTTGCATGTGGGCAGACATTTTCCTGAAGTTCCTCAATTCCAGACACCTTTCCATTCTCCAATTGCCTGTTTATTCTAATGAAGAACAAGGACAAATTTGGAAGCTCCCAAAACTGCCACAAAATGTAGTTCTCATTCTCCTGCCAGCTTTAATCAAAAAAATCAGCTTTAATCCATGTCCAAGAAAGAAAATAATTCATCTCAAAGGTATTAACAGCACACATACACTTAAATATGTCTGGCTAAAGACATAAATGCACTTATAAGACAAAGGTTTTCAAGACATTTTGTAAAGTTTTGGGTTAGACCTCTGCATATTTACTTTGTCTATGGAAGAAACAGACCCACAGCTGTCATTCTAATAGGGAAATGGAGAGTTTAGGGAAAGGATAAAGTTAGGCAAGAGATTCTGATGTGCAAAATCTATATAATTGTTAGCATTTTCAAGGGGTCTACTCTTATGACGAGCAGAGGTCATTAAGATTTCATTACCATGATCAGAATGATTGACTCAAAAACTCAAAACCCTTACTTAATAAGATTTTTGGAAATAAAAATTAAATAAAATAAAACAAGGAGAGAGGAAGAGAGGAGAGAAACAGTGAAAAGTTTAGGTATTAAAACATGCAGACTCCCCCTCATTGACATTTGTAATAACATTTTGAAACCCATGGGGAGTAGTACATCTACTCATCTATAGCAAGGTCTGTACATTGAGGTTGGATATGTTCAGAGATTGTATTTTTAATGTTTTCCTGTGTCACTAATTAGATTCTGTTTATGAATCCATTTCTCATATGGCTAATCTTAGAGGACAAAGTGTGATTATTTCATTGTCTTTTAACTTATTTTATGTTTTGCCACTGAATATTTTAATTGGATGTGTTTCACTGAGTAATACAGAACTGAGTTAGGAAGGTATTAGTCATGTTGAAAATACTGTTATAGTCCAAAAAGAGGATGAAACAGTAAGAGTTCAATTTAAGCATATTTATGGACATATTAAAAGAAAAATATTGGCTATTTTAAAAGAAGAATATTATAAAAGTACGTTATAAACCGGTGTCCATTCACAAGTTAGTCACTGTAGATAAGGATATATCTTATCCCTGCTAATTTAAATAACTTTTGGAATCATAGTTAGCAGAAATATATCTTTTTAGGAATGTATGAAATGAACTGTAACACATTTGAATTAAATGGAGACGGGCCAGTTTTAATAAGTGGATTTTGTTCTTTTCTTTCATTTCCTTGAAGACCATGAAAAATTGGACAAAATTACTTGGCTGTCTCTTTAACCCATGCAGAAGGCAAATAACACTTGTGCTTGCCTAGAACCAGTAAATGGCATGAAGCTACAAAATGAGCTGCTGTATGTTTTCATTGGATGCCCAAAAAATAATATTAAAAAACAATTTCCTCAATGGACTTTTGGATTGGGATACTTGGAAAGAAATCATAGAATTAGGTTGGACTATCTTGGTCCCAAATGAGTGCATTTTTCACCACTGCTTTAAACAGCAGTAAGGAGGGGAACTGAAAGACAACCAAAAGCTTTTTCAAAGATCTCACCAGAATAATACATACAACTGAATGCTCTCTTCACATAAATCCGTATTTTTATGAAACACTGTCAAGTAATTGTGCTATTTATTCTACAAAGTAAATAATACCATTTAAAAATAACAGTTAAAATATTTTGGAAGATTCTTAATGTCATTTTTGTTCTTTTAAGGTAGGATTCATCTCATCTAAGTTTCATCATATGAAAAATGGTGTTTCGTCTCAGCTAGGCACTATTTGGACGCTTCTTGAAGGAATTTTGGAAATCATGAAGGCAGTGCAGCCTTCTGAGGTATGATCTACTGTTTTGTCCAGAGACTGTAAAGGGAACAAACAGAAGGAAATAGTTTGGATAAGATGCCTAATATCTTAAACTAATCTTGTTAAGCAAAAAGAACCCAGTTCTTCATACAGATGAGAAAAGCCTGCTTTAAGGTGCCAAACATTTACAATTGCAGTACTGACTTTTAGTTTTGCAGTTATAGAGGAAATGGACTAATCAAATAATAATACAGGAACTTATAAAAGTTCTTGGAAATCATTTTTCAGTCTGTTCTTGTTACAGGAAAGTCTGTTATCTCTAGCCATTTCAAGGCTTTTAGTAATGTACAATTTACGGATTGCCTTGGGTCATGAAAACACACACCTTAAAAATAGCTAGTGGGAGACTGAATTGAAGGTTACAAACATAGGTGGAAGTGTATTCTTCTGATTTCATTAGATAATGGCCTTCCTCAATTTTGAGACTACTCTCATTTGTAGACCTAAAGGCAAAAGCTTTTTATGGGAAGGGAGATTAATTTGAACTCTAGGAGGAGAGTCCTGCTAGGAATAAACTTCTCTTTCCATCCATACCAGAGAAAAGATTTACATCCCCCAGCTGTTTAGTGCTGCTGGCTCCTTAGGAAACCAGGAAGGATGGTAACCTCTAGCAATGGAATGAAAGGGTGGCTGCTAGCAAGAAATATGAACCTCTTCAACCCTCATAGTCTGCTCTAGAAGGGAAGTGTTCACAGTCCTAAACTAAATGCAAGGTAAAGGAATTCATGGATAATATGCAGCAAAAATTCAAAGAGTCAGTGGAACAAATCACTTGATCATAACTTTTCTAGATGTGACTTGCGTGAGCATTTGCTGATGGGAGAGTGAAATTATATCACAACACATGGTTTTGTTAATATTACTCAGTTACATCTCATTTCTTATTCTTTCTTCATAATATTTTGTTTTTTCTTAGAGAAGGTTCTTTGGCAAGAAAAAAGGGTATCAGTCATGGTGTCAAAGGAGAAAAACGTCCTTGTTACTCTCTTTAAAGTTCCAATGAGTAATATAAAAGTTAACACTTTTTAAAATGTTTCTGTAGCTTCATGGATGATTTAATGATGATTGTATTCTAGTGAATTTTACCACGCATGATGCTTCTATTTGAGCTTTGATTTAGTTTCTAATGTATCCTCTCTGCCAACTTCTGTCTAGGAAATTGTGATTGGTAGTGTGAATTTTGAAGTGAAATATAAATTTATTTATTTTTCTTAAAAGAGCAAATGAGATTGAGAAAAAAAGTACATTGAAACTAGATAGTTTATAACAAGCCCCAGTCCCTGGAATAAGCAGAGTGAGGGTGTATATACTACCTTCCTTCACATTAACATTTCTCTAGTAAGTTATCATCTCACCTAGACAAGCTAATAAAAAAAATTCTGAGAAATGAAGAGCAGATAAAACTGGGAACATCCAGGCAATCCTACCTCTATCCCAGGCAGATGGCAGCCTTTCTGACTTGACTAGATTGACATTAATCCCTCAAGTTCACATTCAGTTGGGTATCTGGTTCAGTATTTAGAAGGCAGAGGTCTTTCAGACTGTGTAACTTCCCCTTTTTAGTGGTGATGGGGCACTATAGCCAAATTAGACTACATTAATCACCCCACTATGTGTTTAGCTACACAACCACAGAAATTTTTTGAAACTAATAAACAAGAACAGCTGTCTCAAAGATATCTGCAAAACCACAACCCGGGTGTGACATTAGGATGGCTTGTCTGCAAAGACAAAAAATGTTGTCACATATAGCTACCGTGAATGAGGAAAAACCAAAAGTGATTTTATTTTAGTTATGGCTGTATAATGTCAGCATCTGAGAGTACTATTCTTGAGAAAAAGTAACTCTGTTTGGCAGTAACAACACTTTACCTCACTAAAGTAAAAATGAGATTTTTTCAAATCGTGTTGAAATGAAACCTGATTTTCTCAAATTAGTGAGTGAAGGAATTTTCTTGCTGTGTACTTTTTCACCAAGGTGAATAAAAGAATAAAAGTGAAAAGCAATTTTTTTCTATGTTCTTGCTTTCACACCCAAACACTAAATAAGGAAATACTGATGAAAGACAGACCTAAATCACAGGGGGAAAACATCAAAGCCAAAATAAAGTACCAAAGTATTCTGATTGAATTGTAATGTTGCCACTTCCCATGCCTTTTCTGGAACATTTTTGAATGGAAATGGTTCATTAACTTGTCTGGGAGTTTTGGTTGTGGTTTGTTTTGGGTTTGGGTTTGTTTTGTTGGTTTGGTTTGGTTTGGTTTGGTTGCTGTTGTTTAAGGTTTTTTTTTAAAGAAACCAAAAAAGGCAAGAATCTGGGGTGGAACATTATTCCCTTGGTGGGCCAATGGGAGCCATGGGGCAACCACAGGAAGGAAGAAGAGGTTTAACTCAGGATGAAGATTTAACTCAGGTGCCCCAAGTTTAACTCAGGTGCCACCCTACATATGAATATCATCTACGGTTATATGCAAGCAGTGCCTTTTGGACGTGCAGTTGGTGAGGGGGGAATATGAGAGGAGAGAGCATGGAAGCCCATCTAATGACTGTTGACTAGCCCATGCTGGCTAATTAACTGACAAACCAGCAGTCTGACAAAACATAAATTATGAAGAAGATCTGTGAAGTGAATGCAATTGTGGTAATGAGTTTAAGGACATTTATTGAGAAAAGGGTCTGTTTAAGGACTATAAGTCCCCCTGATGACAGTACAGTTTGGTGAGAGGCTAGAAAAGCACCAAGCTGCTGTTAAGAGTAGCTGCTGTTAAGAAGAGCTCTGCCAGGAATAGGTATGTGTGGGTTGAAGTAAACATGATTCATAATTAACTTATGAATGTTGATCAAAAGTCCTGTGGACTATCTCTGGTCTCCTAGTGTATTCAAAGCCTCTTACAGAAGGTATCTCACAGAAGTCTCTCAGCATGAAGAGAATGATTCCAAAGGGACCTGAATGGGAACTTGGTGGAAAGTGCTCCTGTGCAGTTCTGTGGTTGGTAATATTATTGCCTTTTACATGATATCTGCCAGTGAGATTAGCTTGCTTGCAAAGTCTGCTTGAGCAAATTAGGATATGGTATGCTTTTAGATGCAAAAGCAGACCTGAACAATTCAGAGTGATGAAGGTCCATTTAAGAAAATCATCCTTTGACATGGCTAAAAGCAGAAAGGTAGTGGGTGTCCTGCTCTTCTCCTCCTATTTCCCTCCTCCTCTGTTCTTGTCAGATGCATAAGAAGAGTAAACACACTTAGAGATAGAGGCTCTATGTGGGTCACCATGGGAGTTGCTCTCAGACTGGGCAATACTGAGGTGGTACAGAAGGAAACAAGAACAATATCCTTAATGTAATCATAATCTGCACATTTTCCTTTGAAGCATGAGAAACTGGTAATACTCAGTGCTTGCTGAGACTTCCAGTTTGGCCACAGAGCATGTGAGGATTATGTGAATCACTGTCAGAGGGCAAGTTTAAATTGTGATAAGTAGCCTATATGTAAAAGCCATATTTCTGCATCAAGTAATAATGTTGAGTGGTTGAAATCCATCCCTTGTCACAAAGTAACATGCACAATAAATGTAATTTTAAATCCATTACAATGCTGCCAAATACATTAAACAAAAATATGCAGAGGATTTATCCACCAGAAGATTTATACAGATTTCCCAAATAGTACATCATTATGGGAACTGTCAATTTGAAAATAAAAATTGTCAAACTGTCACTGGAACATAATCAAATCTGTGACAGAAATACACAACAGCTACTAAGTTTTTAAAAAATAAAACCCTCAGCAAACCCACTCTGCACACAATTATCACCTCTGTAGATTGCCAAGGAAGCAGTAAATTACTGAAGGATACCAAAAAGAGAAATGCCATATCAAATGTAATTAATATTAGCAACACACCAATTATTACGTGTAAGTACCATTGAAAAGCAGACTGTTGTACCTTTAATGATGGAATCCAGAGGGGATAGCATTCAAAAGATAAAATCACAGCTAAAAGGTGATCATTTGTTTTCTCACATTTTTTCGTCTTGGATTTGGTTCCCTCACTGGTCTCCTGACTTGTAGGCTTCACACTCGTTATCCTCCTTGGTTAAGCTGAGAAAAAAGCAAAAAGTAGTTTTGTCACAGTCTGCAAGTAATTATACAAGAAGAGATTTCTCACTCGTTGCTTTGAGTGATCCTTTCCTACCTAAAAGCTTGTCAGGTTTATGTGTTCGAGCCACAGGAAGCCAGTCCGATGCCCTCCTTTGGTATGAGAACACTACAGTGCAATCTTTCCCTTCTATGTGCTTTATGATCTCTTCACCCCATTATTTCCTGGTAGACAGAAGATTGTATTGCAGTGCTGTCCCACAAGCATAGGGCTATTGCTCCCTGATTGTCTAGTAATTTAAGCATGTCTTTCGCAGCTCCCAAATCTTGCAGGTTCTCTAGATTTATAAGTTGACCCTTCAAGGACACTTGGCCTTTAAACAGGCACAAAGCCAACATAAGCATTCTATACATGGTTGATCTGAAATCTGATAGCATAAAACTTTTACAGTGCTGTCTGATTTTCCTAACTCTGCATCATGCCTGTGTTTTATTTAAGGTAAGTGAGGATTTTGGAAGGAGCCTATGATTATTCAGTATGACATAGCTTCTTTGCACTACGTGAGCTCTCTTTGCCAAGAATCACGCTTATCTTATTCACTAGTTAGGTCAGATCCACTTGCAAGTAAAACATGCCTTACTCACCTTCCCAGAAGACCGACACCCCTTATCACTTCTTTGCCAGCACAGTTTTAAGGTGTTACACCAATAGCTATTTACAAGGAAATTCTTGAGCTGTAAACCTCTTCTCCTTACCCTCTTTACCATCTCACTGTTTCACTGGACTTCTGCTCGGATGAGTCATTTACTCTCATATTCTCTCATATTTGCTCTCATTTACTCTCATATTCTTCATGTTAATTACATGCTAACTCTTGGTAAAATTTCATTAACCACCAACGTAAAAGATAACAAAGAAAGCGGCAGTGATCCATTCAAAAAGAGAGTTTACAGTTTCACATAGGAAGCATAAAAAGATCTGAATAAGTGGTTTATTAACAGATCAGGAGGAGATATAATGAATTATGCTGAGAGCTGAAGCAAGACTATTGCAGATTAAAAGAAAACCTTTTTCCAACATGAAAGTTAGCCGTTTAAATGACTTGGCAGGGGCTATGATTTCTGTGTCATTTGATGTCTTCATGGTACACATTCATGTCTTAAATGAGCTGTGTTGGGGCCTTTTCTCAAGCTGTACTCGGAAGCAGGCTGGACTGATTATCAGAATATTTCCTGGCTTAAAAAACAGTAGCTTTACTTTATGTATGGTGGTAGTTTCATTGCAAAACTATTTCAGAAGAACGTGGTAGTAGTGCATCATGTTATAACCTTGAAGAAAATCAGCAATAAAATATAGAAAACCATAGAGAGCTTTTCTACGAAATGGCTGACCTGACTGAAAGAAAATAAAGGGAAATGTCTTGGGTCACTATTTTTCAAGAGTTTGGCAATTTAGGTGTCAAGGTGTTCACTCTGGAATTTAATGAACACTGTTAAATTTTGTGTCTCCACTGAATCCCATATTGGGGATTCAGAGTTTTGAAGTCATTGACTAAATATGCATTGGCTTAAATGAAACTTAGCGAAAAGTTTTAAGTGTTGTGACACTAAATAGAATGAAATTACTGCAATATAGAAAGTTCTCTCTGGTTTAGATTAATGTGTTTTAGGCAGCATTTGCTAGTGGAGTAGGATGCTGCTATAGTCAGTTCCTGTAGCTGATGCCAATATGTCATTAAGCTATGGCAATTCATTCGTGCACCTTCATGCTAAGCTTTACCCAGCTGTTGGTATATCCTAGATTATGATCAACTTTGTATTATTATACTGCGACAACTGACCATCTACTTGTTTACAACTTTATTCAGCTTTGTAAAAAGCTATTTGTTCTTTTAATACTGTCATGGTTTAAGCCACTTTAACTCACCCAGTTAGCCATGTAGTTTGCTCACTCACTCCCCACTCTCTCTTCTCCCTGTCCCAGGACAATGGGGAGGAAAATCAAAAGAATACAACTCCCACAGGTTGAGATAAGAGCAGTTTAGTAACTAAGGTGTAACACAAACCGCTACTGCTACCATCAATAATGATAACGACAAGGGAAATACAAGGAAAGAGAATAAAATCACTCACCATCGATAGCAAGCCCTATCCCAACCACGATCCCCTCCACCCTTTCGGGTCTCTGCTCTCCATTTTACATCCTGGGCATGACATGCTGTGATATGGAATACCTCTGGTCAGTTTGGGTCAGGAGTGCTGTCTCTGCTTCTTCCCGTCTTCCCCTCCTACCTGTCAGAGCATGAGGCTCAGAAAGTCCTTGGTCATACCAAAACATTACTAAACATATCGGTGTTATCAACGCTGTTCCCAGGCCAAAAGTCAAAAACACAGCACTGCACCAGCTGCCAAGAAGGAGAAAAATGGCTGCTACTGCTGAACCCAGGACAAATACCATGTCTTGTCAATGCCATCCTTAAACTGTAGTACCCTGTAGGCTTATTTAGCTGATGCCAAGAATATCCTTAGCTGGCCTAATTATTTATTCTTGCTGAGCCTGTAACCCAGACATACATTCATGTGTATCGCACACTGTTACCTTTACAATATTGTTATCTATTAACTCCACTTTACAGATGGTGAACTAAAGTAATTGAGTGATAGTGATTGGGACTTTGAAGGAGTCAGTATACTTACTCCTGCTTCAAAAAGGAAAACTGCAATGGTTCTAGTAATAGGATCAAACTCTCTCAAGGCAAAACACCACTGAAGTCACGTAAACACTCCTGTTTATTTTAATACTCCCTTTTGCAGAGGAAATATCCTCAAATCTGAAGCAATATTTGCAGTGCAAACATAATCTGTCTTTGTTTGCGTATTGTTGTCCTATCATTTTTGAAATCTAGCGGGCAGATTTAGGTGTTCTGCTTTGGCTGAGGACATCTGGTCACCCTCAAATGGAGGCAGCAATGTTAACCAGTTCTAGCAAGACACAATGCCTTGTTCTGTACTGCTGTAATGCACTGAAGGCAGTGAGAGCTATACCACTCTCTGTGAGGTTACAAGCAAGCATGTGATTGGAATAGTGCTCCACATGTATTTTGCATTCTTCTCTAGCCCTGATTTACCTCTGAGAAAAGTTCAATTACTCATAACTGGGATAAACAGCAGGTTAATTTAGTTTGCTGAATAGACCTTTAACCACAAAGAAATCTTAATATTTACTAAGAGCACCACTAATTTTGTTATTACAAATCAACTGAAAAGTATTTTAAATAAAAAACTACCTTATCTTTATTTTCTTAACACCCACCTCTGCTCCAAAACCTCACAAATGAAGAAAAATCAAAGCCAATACCCTTCAGTTCCAGTAATTTTAACTGCCTAATAGTCGTGCTTTCGAAACTATGTTGTTTAGTGGAAGAAAGGATTTAATAAGAAGGGTAGCAAATACTTCATACCAGCAGAAAAAGGTGGTAATTCAAGAATTCCAGTTGCTCTATTTTAACAGTCTTGGGGTAAAGTGACATTTTCAATGCAACTGCCAATTATTTATGATTCAGCTTCTTCCTTCACTGGATTCATCTCCATTCCAGATTATTGTGTAACACGCTTTTAAAAGAAAACTGCAGCTAGTGTAACCCACAGCTGGATGGAAAGATGTGGCTAAGTGAAATATTATTTCAGTGACAAAAATGATATAAGAGAGTATCAAGGGGGAGGATCGGATGACAACAGGGGGTACACAGTAAACACACAGACAGACTTCATTTGTATGCACACCAGATCATACCATTAAAGCCAATTTACTGGCTTTCTGAATTTTCCTATTGGATATCACCGAATACTGTGATGGCAGCATCAAGAGAAGGGTGAGTAATAACTCAACAGTAATTTCCCTAGTGCTTGTAAATAACAAACATTGTTAGCAAATGAGTGATGGAGGTCAATGGGCCATACAGTCATTAGATGGTTTAATGATATGCTGCAAGTTATCTCAGGGCACAGTGCACTAATGACATTCCCAGCCCTCCCTGCAGCAAATAACCTCTGCAACCTGAGATAAGCAGTCACATTGCACAATACAATAGAATGGCAAATGACCCCAAAAGAAAAATTCTTTTCTGTTGGAAATTTAATGTGTTTATATCCATCAAAATCTGTGCTGAGAAGAGCACTGTCCTTAAATCTGTTTTTGCTAACTGAGAAGCTATTAAAGGGCAGAAACCAAATGTCCTCAGACTTGTGGTTTATGGGCAAAGAAATAGTTGAGTCAGTTGTAGAATATCTAGCACGTAGCACCTTGTTTTATTTTCCTGGCAGTTGCTTGATCTTTGCAAAGTCATAGTCCAGGGAGAAAAACCATGAGCAATATGGGCTGTTTTGTGCTGGAGGTCATATGAAAAGTTTATGGCAGAACCCTTAATCTAAAAATCTTTAAATTTATGAAAACTGCTGGGTCACTTGTCAGCGGCAAATTCTGGAGTAAGATGGTAGCTGAGTTATCATAGCAGAATTGGCATTATTAAGTTAGGTATAAAAAGGTAAAGTAACTTCAGTTCTGCCTCAAAGCTGAAGGGGACCCAATAATAGGTAGTCAACCACAGTAGGGAAGCACTGATTTTTTTTCAGTCTCCAGCATCAGTGACACCATACTGTGTTTATAGACTTCATTTTGCTCAAACCAGCAGAACACATACATACAGCATTTTCTCTTTGTTACCCCTTCTGTGTCAGTACAGAAAGCTGACAGATCAGACTCTCAATTACAGTGGATGGGATATAGTAAACTTAATGACGTGAGATCATGTAAAGCAAAGGCAGGAATGACACTGTGGCAAAGAAGAGACAGGGCATTCAAGGCTTGGACTTTCTCAGAAGAGACCCTAAAAATGAAACAGAAGAGTCTCACTTGAATTCTTTCATGACCAGGATGTTTAAGTATAGTCATAACATATCTGCTAGTTAATTGATACAAAGTAAATTCAAAAGCACTTATTGAGTATTAATATTATTTTAATTTAGACAAACAAATATAGAGCAGTAAAAAAAATGTCTGAAAGCACAAAGACTATGGGGAGTAGGGACTAGATAACCACTGCATAAATTGCAGGAATCCCCTTTCGCATGTGATAGGAAGGCTAGCCAGTAAGGTCATGAGCTGAAAGCCATTTGCTTCATCTGATGTGTATTACCTGTTACTATGTAATTTTTTAAATTGGTAATCAGTTAGTATATGACTACAGTAGTATGGGCTCCCATGTATTGTCACTGCCTCAGCACCCAAAATTAGGACATATAAATAGTAAGGACATTTAGCAAGCTGAAGTTAGTGTAACCACACTAAATTTCCAAAGTCTTAATATAAGACTAGAATTGTAAACTCTGTAATACAGCTGTATCAAAGACTTAAAATTAAGAAACTATATTCTAATTAAATACAGCCTTTGTTCCTGGTTCAGAGCACATGGCACTATGAAAATGTTTTAATTTAGATTACTGGAAAAGCCAAACTTTGGGTGTTTTCCACAGTAAACAGTGTTTTCCACAGTAAATGGCATTTTCCTCTCTTACTTGATGAACTACACAAGAAGTAATGGACAAAGCTGTAACACAGATCATCTATTTTTTATAAATGTTATGCTTGAATATTGCTGAGAATGGCCATGTTCAATTTGCCCGACTTTCTGGGAGGAGGGATGGAGAAAGGAATGTTCACTCCCAATATTTTGCACACACAAAGTTGCTGAGACAAACATAAGGAGGACAAAAACTTGAAGTGAAATTTACCGTACACTATGGAGAATACTTGTCCATTATCAGGCTTCTTGATGGGCAGGATTTCCAAAGGGCTCAGCACTCAGTACCTCCCATTTAGAATAATTGGACCACTTCACTATGGTGCCAGATAACGTGATTAGGTATGTGAAGATTCTGCTTGATTCATTTGATCTTAAACCTTTAAAAATTTCCTGAAGAGCACAGATAAAAGGTAACCCATGTTTTTCAAATGATACCATAGACTGACAGACCAGGCCATTCTGGGTGCCACATATGTGTTCCCATGGCCTTGAAGGCTTTTGCAAAAGTAGTGGCCATTGTAGCAACAAGATGACACATCCTGTTGCTGATAATTAAATTCATTTTTTAATGCCTTTATTAAAAAAAATAAAGCAGATAAAAGATGCATAGAAATAGAATATAAATAGTTCAGTTGAAATACGATTGTCTGCATGCCTGTGTCATAACTGATTCACTTGGGTGAAGTAGGCACAACCTTTTCCTAAGGTCTTTCTCATGCCTGTAGTATGAATCTCTTCTGCTTATGTTCTCTAGGGCTTCAGCTAATACCATGGTCAGATTAGGTCAATGAGCTCCTACTTCTAGAGGAGTCATAGGAACACTACCCTACTGGAGACTTTGGCTTCCTCAGTCTCATTTTGTTGACATCAGCCAAAGTGTACAAAAGTTAACAAAGGACAAACAAACATGGGCCAACAGTGTGATCACCCAAGTCTTGTTTCCATAGGCTGGCAGGTCACAGACTTGAAGTCAGACTTCTGAAAGCTAGAAAACAATGTACCCTGCTAAATGGGCAAAGGGATGTTTTGAGAACTGTAGATGACAAATATGATTATCATTTTCTGCTTTTTCTTAACTATTTTGAACTTTTAAATGCAGCACATAGGAGCACTTAATTCACCACTGAAAATCAGACATCTCCAAATGATAAAGCACCTTTCCAGGGTTCATTTGTTAAACACAGCTAGTCACAGACATCATAAGAGCTCTGGGTTCTTGGGTCTTTCAGGATTAATACAATTACTTGAAAAATACCTCGGTCCTAGTGAGAATGTGACTTCCAAAAAAAAACATGAATCATGTTTGTGGGTATGCACTGTCTATCTCTTGCAAGTGAGATTTCATCCTTCCATGGTGTTAATTCCCACTAAAAGTAATGACAGCCAGGGAAGACTAAGTGTCAACAAAACATTACCATACTGCAAATAGGTTGCAAGCAAATAAAATAAGATCTTAAGGCCAGATAGTCTACAAGGATTAGAGTACCTGGCATGGGAAGGAGGGCTTCCATGTTAGAACATGATCAGGAGAGATACCTAGACATGCTACTCAAAACACCTAGATCTCAGACCCAGGAGCAGCATATTGCAGCTGGTTTGTTTTTTCTGTGTGATACACACAGAGGCCACCATGCTCCCACTCACCTCTCTTCATACACTTTTTCTCTGACTTGTTTTTCTGTGTAGCTAACATAAAACTTGCAGAAGCTTCCAGAGCCATGCCAGAGCTCTGCAGAGTGGGACTGTGCTCCTGACAGTGCTGCTCATTTAATGTCTCTGGGATGTCTAGGGGGCTAAGGTGCAGCTGGTGTACATCACAGCAACATGGAGAGAGCTCTTGGAGAGCAAGTGGGTGTTTCTTATTTTAAAACTCTCTACCCACCCCTACTTGTGTGGGACTGCCTTAGTTTTAACAAAGTCCAAAACCTGGACTTCACCCAACTATCCAGCTCCTATGATTGAAAGAAAAATAAAAGACTTAGGTAGAGGCTTGAGAAAACTCTTCAAACTTACCCTTATTTATGTTGCCTCCCCACAAACCTGAGATCTGTCATATCAACAGACCTTCAGTTATTCCATTTAATTACCCCTAGGTACTTAATCTTAGGCTCTGAATGTTCTCTTTTTCCTCCCTCCCATATTTCTCATTAGCTAGATAAGGAGCCAGGTGTAAGGCTTGTTTCAGAAAGGCAGGTTCACATGGACTTCCTTGGTTTTCCACAGTTTACGCGACACAAACTGAAACCTATTGAAACAGCCTCAGCTTTGTAAGAACAGACAAAAGAGGTTTTTGTTTCCCAAGTACAATGACAGCTGTCACTGAACAGAGAGTACAGATAACACATGTATGAAACAGTAAAAAGGGTAATGTCAACCTTAGATGTTTCATCTAATTTGGATGGGATTTGCTACACTAATTTAATGTCCTGCTCTGGAATTTATTCAAGTTTTCCATTAAAGATTTCTCAGCTGCAGGGCTTACTTAACCAGGATTTTATCTGGGGGGAGGAGGAGTACGAGGAATTGTCTTAAATGGGTGTCATCCCCTTTTTAAAGCCCCTCTTTCTCTACATCAGTTGATCACATAATTATGTGTAATACATTCTCGTGTAACTCAACCTTTGGTCTGCACTACACGGGGGAAATTAACCAGCAGAGCCATTCGATAATAACTTCTGTTATTGCTATTTTGATATAAATTCAATTATTCTGGAATAACTCCCCAGTGCAGACATCCAGTTCCAGAATAAAAGTGATTTTATTCCAGAATAATTACTTTGCTTCTGAGGGGGAATAATTATTCCAGAATAAAGTCACTTTTATTTCAGAATCATATATGAAGCCATTTACTCGTGCATAGTTCCCCAACAAAGTTACTGTAGTGCCACTTAATTTTGTCATGTTCACAAAAATGTTACTAGCCTTCAGCAATGCTGTGGCTTATTATACTTATCTATATTTTCATTATAATCTTCATAAAATTATGTGCTAAGATTTAAATGTAATGTGCTAAACTGTCTGAATTTTCTTTCTTACCTTATCTCACACAGAGACAGTTCAAGATTTTGTAATAAGCATATATATAATCTGAAAAAAAAAAAAAAAAACAAAAACATTTGAATACGTTCTTCTGCATAAACTATACATTATGATCTGTCAGCGCAATCTGAAGTTTATTTTTTACAGATCACAAAAAACAGTCAAATAAACAAAACAGCTTAATGTACACAGAAACCAATTTTAGATTTGGAAATTGACTTGTTAAACATGTAAAATGACTGTAAAGGCAACTTTAAAGCAATTATATGTAACAGATCCTCATAGATCCTCCTAAAAGCTATGCTAAGGCACATGGGGGACAGGGAGATGATTCTAGATATCCAGCATGGCTTCACTTAGTCCCCCACAATATCCTCTCTAAATTGGAGAGAGAAGGGTGTGATGGGTGAATAGTTCAATGGATAAGGAGCTAGCTAGATGTTTGAATCCAGAGAGTAGTGATCAGCAGCTCAGTGTCCAGATAGTGGTCAGTGACAAGTGGCATCCCTCACGGGTCTGTGTTAAGACCTCGAGTTCTTGAGAGGTAAGCCCATGTGAACATCATGAGGTTCAACAAATCCAAGTGGAAGGTCATACTCCTAGGCTGGGACAACACCCAGTATCAATACAGGCTGGGGGATGAATGTATTAAGAGCAGCCCCTAGGAGAAGGACTTAGGAGTACTGGTGCATGAAAAGCTGGACATGAGCTGGCAATGTACACTCACAGCCCAGAAAGCCAATCAATCACATTCTGAGCTACATCTAAAAGAGCACAGGCAGCAGGTAGAGAGAGATGATTTTGCCCCCTTACCCCACCTCTGCTGAGACCCTTCTCGAAGTACTGCATGCAGTCTGGAGTCCTCTGTACAGGAAAAACATGGACATGTTGGAGTGAGTCTGGAGGAGGGCCACAAAGATGATCCACAGCCTGGAGCACTTCTCCTGTGAAGAAAGGCTGGGAGAGTTGGCCTTGTTCAGTCTTGAGAAGAGAAGGCTCAGGAGAGAGAGATGCTCTTGCAGCCTTTCACTACTGCAAGTGAATAACAAAGATAGGAAAAGGCTTTTTAATAGATCTTGCAGAAATGGGAAGAGGGGCAATGGTTTTAAACTAAAATAATGTAGATTCAGACTAGATAAAAGGAAGAAACTCTATGATGAGGGTGGTGGAATAGGTTTCCCAGAGATGTGGTAGATGACCCATCCCTGAAAGTGATCAAGATCACTTGGATGGGACTCTCAGAAACCTGATCTAGCTGAAGATGTCCCTGTGCATTGCAGGGGGTCAGACTAGATAACCTTTAATGGTCCCTTCCTACCCAATCTATTCCATACTTTCATGATTCTGTATTTCAGTCATAGTAAAGTTGCAGTCCAAATCACCCAGAAGTATAAAAGCTGAGCCTTGGAAACATCATTAATTCACTGATTTTCATAAGTGTAAACACTAGTAATTTGGTTTTCATGTCTTAGGTTTTTCAGCTTTATTTACTAGCATTTTTTCAGTGCTTAACCAATGATATGGCAAAAAGTAAGAAGTTCCCAGGTTTGGCATTTAAATATAATGGCCCATTTAGAGAGCCAGTAGAAGTTTGGAGCTACATTGCTGGTTAGCTGTACTTCCTCTGAATTGGTTTGTTGTTAAAAGAAATATTCCCATTGCATCTGAATCAAATCCTGACTATGTATTGAAAAGATGCAAATTAATAAGCATTTTATGAAAATTTTTCCATTCCTCTGGTTTCAGTGATGGGAAACTGAAAGGAAGTAAGCAAGCATATATAAAAGAATATGTAAAAATTCATAAAATATGTCATCTTGCTTGATATAAAAACAAGGAAACAAGCAAGAAAATATGTTACTTAACCTTGAACAAATATCTATCTATAAATTCAAAGTTTAAATTGAAAAAAAAAAAAAAAAGAAAAGAAAAAAGAAAGGAAATTTCTTATGTATAAACAGTTTTGTTTGGTTTCAATTTAGACCAGAAAGTGAAGTTGATAAACTAGTATTTATTTGAGGTTAGAAATGTTCTTTCACAGTTAGTCTGCTGACTGTGAAAATCATGTATTTTGAGTAGGATCCTGACAGCTTCTGAGCTTGTTCTGTCAGGCACTCAGCACCTGTCAGAAATAAACCCTTAGGTACTTCTTTTTAATACTCAAATTTATATATATTCTATGTTAAGGGAGTTGGCAGATAGACAGATTGGTGTGTATTTTGGAGAAACACTAAATGGTTCTTCCACAGTACAGTTATAGACAGCTTTCATGGTCATTAAATCCTATTTTAACTTTATCCAGTGGCTTTTTTTTCATTTGTGTTGGAAAGATACTTTTGCACTGAAAATTTTCTTGATCATGATGAAAATGAATGAAGATATTTTTGTAAATTTTGTGGAAAGATATTTAGGATTATTCTGGAATTATTAGAATAAATAGTGCCCTGATTTTAATAACCTGTTCATCTTTCAAATCTTCAGTTCCATCACCTTGGGATGAGGTGGCTGTATTTAGAATATAGAGCTTATATTTAAATAATTAAATTGTATTAGTTTGGGATCTTTTGGAGGAGTTGGACAGTGACTTCAGGGGCAAAATTTCAAGGCATGTGTATGATGCCTACCTTGGTTTTAAGCTTGTGAAGACACAGAGTATGCTATAGTCACATGAAAATCTAAGTTGATTAAAACTACAGTCTAGTCTTAGTCTGCAGATGTAGTCTAGAGTACATCTTCTGCATATAACCATTCTTTAATTAAATGTTATAATTCAAATCCACCTCAAAAGGTCCCACCTGGAAGACATGAGAAATTAAGGTATAAAAAAAATCCCCACTTTACAAGACAAGGAGGTTTCCTCTGAATAATCAGCATAGTTCCAAGAGTATGGAAGAATTTAGTTATACAGGTATTTAAGAATTTGCATTCTAATCCATTTTATTCAGATTGGTTTTCATTTAACAGGTGGAAAGAGTTTTGCAAACAGTTTTTGCACCTGCAGTATGAATTAGCTCTATTTGGCTATACATTTTGGTGACAGTAGACAAAGTAGTACAAAGTGATCTATATAACATTACTGTGCTCTCTGAGAGGTAGTTTTCTGAATATTAAAAATAGAAAGCTGACTGAAAAGCCTAATAAAACAATACGATGAGCCACTCCCTTGCCAATTATGTTTTTTTCTATTTTTCTCATTGATGCCTGGAACTGACACATTTGTTCTGACTTTAGTTGCATCATTCAAAAATAGCCCATTTCTTTTGCTTTTTGATAGTTTTATTTTGCCTGATTTCAAACCAGAATGAGGTTTTTTAGCTCAGATTTAAGAGTCTGCTTGAAAAAATATCAAAATAATTGTAATAGTTTTATTTTCAAGCTGAGCTAGCATGCATTAAATGTCATAAATCTGTATTTTTGCAAAGATTGATACTAGTTTGCTATACTACTAGGAAAATGTAACAAAATTGCGTGTATCAAGTGCTATTCACAAAGAGAAAACGCTAACATTTATGGCAAAGCACATGGATAATCTAAGACTTGTTAACGGATTTAGGGCTCTTTTTTAGATATATGGTTGGAAACAGCCCTCTCTTAATAGTGCTCTGCCATCTGCAAACACATTCCTGCATTCACACCTGACAAAAGGTACAACCAATTCACAACTCCTGTCTTTCAGTAACTTGACTGTGATGTTCCTGCCATTGCCAAAGGTAACAAAATTGATGCATGTAGACCGCAGAATGATGGTGGTTCAAGGGTTTGGCGCAGTAGTATTGGAGCTACAAATTTTCTTCCTGTGTTTTCTTGGCTAGAAATGTGTCTCTGTACTTCATACTTCAGTGTGCAGTGAGTTGTGAAGTGTCTGATTTGCCATGTGCAAGCACTGCCTTCTCAGGAAATCCCAAGAGATTTATTGAGAATACTGCAGTTAACATTCTTGGAGGTTTTGACTCAAGTCATGAAGTGTACTGTATATGGGAAGCAAAGAGTTTTAGTTACATACAGTAAAATGGGGAAAAAAACAAACCCTGGTGAAGAAGGGGGAGAGGAGCATTATAAACTTACCCAGAAACTAGAAAGCTAAAGCAAACTCCACTCAGGCCCTTGTAAGAGTGGTTCCTTTTTTCTCAATCACATACAATCTCAAGTTTAACTGACTTAGTTGTAGTACACAGTTGTATGCTTATAGTGCCTGTGAATGCCTATGCTCAAAGTATGGGCTACAAGCAGTTAGACAGTAAATACCTGCCTGATTCTTTATGCATTTCCCCCAGAAATCTGGCAATGGATGTTTGTTTTGCAGTTGGTTGATGTGGCGGAGCTCATACAAGTTGGCAGCACCACCCTTGCTCCAGTGGCTGCTTGGGCCGATATCTGCCTCTGAGAGCTGTTAAAAGCATGAAGGCACCATAGATTTCTACAGGTGATTGACAAGGGAATACTGAATTTGGACAAGCCATAGCTTCTTCAGTCTCACCTCCAAAACCCAACTGAATATGTTACAGGGCAAAAGGTGGAAGAAACTGATCAGATTTAGACACTGCCCACCATGGATTTTTTTTTTTTTTCCCCTTGTACTTTGAAAGGGATATACAAGAAGTAAATTGAGCAGCTGGCTGGAGCTATGTTACCAAAACAGTGAGAAAAGCAACAGGAATCGTCAGATTTCAGTGAACAAGGGTCGGGCTTCCTGAACTGCTGCATTATTTGTGCTCTGTGGGAATGCAGTTAATATTGTCTCAGCATTGCTGAAGCAAATCACAGAACAAAACCTGCTGGTGATTTTCTGTTTCATACCCCTTATTTGCCATCCTGTTGCCAACTTATTTTCATGAAAGACATATACAGATGCACTGGACACCTGATTTATACTTCATTACAAGGCACCCACATTGCTTGATCTACATGCCTTGCCCTTGCATGCATGCATGGACTTGATTAAAAAAAAGGGGGGGGGAAGGGAAGGGAAGGACAAAGGAAGGGAAAGGCAAGGCAAGGAAAGGCAAGACAAGACAAGGCGGGGAAAGGGAAAAGGAAAAAGGAAAGAGGAAGAGGAAAGGGGAAAGGAGAAAGGGGAAAGGGGAGGGGAGGGAAGGAGAAGGGAGGCAAGGCGAGGGGAGGGGAGAGGAGAGGAAAAGCCTCTAGATACAGTGCATTTTCAGAGACAGTTTGGCTCCTAATAAGTTCCACCAGTCCACATTAAACAACCATAAAAAATTGGGTCCTTCCTGTAAAGAATAATAATTTTAGACATTCTGGTCTTGTATAATTTAAAGCCAGATGTCTCAGACTGTGAAACTGTCACCCTGCATTGGCAAGGACCTCACTTTGCAGACAATCACGCATACACCTGTCCTTGCTTCACATGTTGGCTACTGTATTTTGTCGGAATGTCTCCCGCTGTGACACTGTGTCAAACAAGTTGAAGACACAGCTTTTGCAATGCAGGGTGACACAGCACAATGTGTCATGTCAAATATATTAAGGATTTTAAGGCATCGCAGCACTGGAAGTTTTCACACAAAAAGAAACAATTTTTTGAATCCCCCCTAAAAAGTTATAAATATCCACATGGAATTCGGTATTTATACCTAAGCTTTAGAAGTGCCTCTGTTCTCTGTTTAAGGTAGAGTCATGTACACATTTGGCTGCAATGTTAAGGCTGTAATTGTCAGCAGCTTTTCAAGAGTTGAAAGTAACCTTAAGGTTGTGTGTTTTGGGGACTTTTTTTTTTTTACTCTTTGTTTTTTTTCCTATGGACATTGAGATGTCAGCAGGATTGAGCCAAAAGATATCAGTATCTTCTGGTAATTAATTCTCTGCCAAGTGTCAGTGAAGTAGGATTTTATTCGATTTTCATGTTGCTTTAGCTTCATGGATTCCCTGGTTTTGTCATATGTGATGATGTAGGTCAGCTGGACATAGTGCTGAGGGCTGATGTACAGAGGGGCTTTGGTACCACCTAGAGGTTTTAACCCAAATTCATGTAGAAGTAGGAAGGTCAAAGCCCATGTGATGAGCTATTAAGTTACAAGGATAGGTCAGAAACCTTCCACCTCTCTTCTTTGTTTTTGCCAGGAAATTTATTCACGGAATAAATTTCTGTACTGTGCTAACAACAGTACCAACATTAATTAGACTAACTAGGAGACAGAGCCACATTCTTACAACTTTACTCCTTTTTTTCCTGATTTTCATATTTTTAAATCAGTTACTCTGATGAAAACTTATTCTTGTTTTGTGCTGAAACATAAAATTAACTACCAAAGAAAGACCGCTGCCTAAACATAAGAAAGAGAATCACTGGGAAGAATGTAGTGAGGGGAGAGTCCAGCACCGCCACAGAAATACGGTGTCTGTTTAAGTATGAAGATTAATTGGTGTTTGAGAGATAAACATAGAGGACTTGTTAAATTTACCATTGTCAATGCAGTGCCACTAGATTTGTTTAACAGTCTAAGGTTAAAAAAAAACCAATTCCTTTTGTCAGATATGAGTGAGTCCAAAAACTTCCTGTATGACCAGAAAGAATACCAGCTTTGAGAGACAAGTTTCACACATAAAACCAAAAGGAAGGAACACCTCAAGCTTTTATAAAAGTTCTGGGACTTTTGAGTCGCACAAGCAATGCTTTTACAGGGAGGGAGAGCTTTCAGCACTCACAAATTCATGTTAGTTTCTGGAGGATTTCTGAGGAGTCATATAGAAAAGACTTTTAGAAGTTCTTGACTGAAGCTTAGGGTAAAAAAAAAAATCAGCATAAAATGGTGTCAGCCTGCAGAATAGAGACAGATCAGTCTCAGCATGCCGGAGAGAAAGCTCAGTGCTCAGTGGACTAGGTTACCAAATCACAAATCACACAGTCAAAGCAAAACTGAGATAGCATAAAGAGCCTTAGAAACTCATCCAAGACTGGACTAGAATAAGGAGCATAAGAGATTGCTTGCTAACTATTTTGAGCAACAAACATAGGTATCATCCAAGATTGAAACAGAGATAAAAACACATCTTGAAAAAAAAAACAAAGGTTGTTGTTTTCTTAGAAAATGGATGGATGCTGAAAATATGCCTGAAATCGGGTTTCAGAGATAAAATGTACTATGGAGGGACAGGAGTACACATGAAAAAAGTTAGACAGAGGAAAGAAGAACTAAATATATATCTGGAAATAAAAAAGAAAAAGCAATCTTTCAATAGATATGCAAAGTTCTAATATAAATATTTTCAGTATAATAAAAAGTTTGAGAAAAGGTAGACTGAAGGAAACAATATGATTTTCTACATGTAACTATGTCCAAGAGAACATAATGCATGGATGATAAAACCTTCAGGTTCTTCCACTACAGTACACAAAGAGAGATGGGCTGCAAGGGTATGTTTCATCTGGCCCAGTCTTTGCCAGCCCCAAAATAGGTTGTCTAGCCTGAAACAGAAGGGATTCCTCTACAGTCAGTCCTAGCTAGGAGGTACTAAATAATCTTTGAAGAGGGGCACCTACCAAACTTCCTTGACAATAAAGGGAGCCTAGAGGACAGCTCAGATTGTATGTCTAAAATGAAAATGGATAAAATTATCTGGGTTGGATCCCATGAAGAGTTTTGAAGGTTCAAGTCTCATGAAGGGAGCCAAGTATCAAACAGAGATTGTTAGCCAGACCAGTGTGGGACTAAACACCACACGGTGCCTCAGGTATCTGTGTGATAAAAATGACCTATAGAGATGTACCTAAGAGTTCTTAGTGCCTACACAAGCTTTCCTTGCAAGAGGTAACTGTAAAATACTTACTCCATTAATGGTATGAAAAATTTTTATTTGAGCCAGTAGCTGTTGAAGCTCTAACTCATTTTACAGACTCTAGAATAAATGAAACAACACATAACACTGCTTAATTATCATGAGCAATGAACAAATATCTTCAAACCCAGCAAACTCAGTGTTAATCATGAAGAAGCTCAAGACATTAGGACTTGAAAGTGCCTGCTCTTGGCACCAATGAAATTTTAACCTTTCCCTTTGGAATATCATGCAATACCAATGTGATTTCAGCAAAAACACTTTAATACCTTTGACCCAGAAAAAACAAAACCATTTTGTTAAACACACCATGATTGATTTCCTTGCCTTCCACTGGCACCAGCAAAGAGAAATTTTCTTGTATGGCTGCTGTAATTATGTATGTCCACATCATGAAATTTCACCTGTATTTAATGAGTTCAGTTTAATTAGTTGACATATGTAAATTAATGATTTACTTGCAATTCCCTTAAAAATTCATCCTGTGCACAGAGAACAAATGCTGTCAGCTTGAAGAGGTTACACTGTGGTTTTATTACCCCAGTCCTTCGTTAAGAACAAAACTCAGCTTTACGACGTCATGAAGAAGTGCCTCTGAAGCCCAGAGCAAGGCTTCTGTGGTCAGAGTCCATGGCTATGCTCCCTCCCCAAACTTAACCTGAAAGAGTTTCTTTTCTAGAAGTCTTTTACTGCTATTGACTGCCTGTGTAATATGTCTTCATTAATAGCTGTGGCTTCTGTTAAGTTTATTTACTTACCCCTGCAGCTCTGAATGAAGGACTGCTTAAATTTAATTACCTTCTAATTCATCTTGAATAGTTAATGTAGGACTGCTAATTGATAGCTCCTTCTCAATGAGGTTTTGTATCTCACCCTGGTCTGTCCCCCTGGGTGTTCTCGGTAACCTCATTGTCAGGATTGCTGATTCAAATGGAAATGGATACAAGAAATCCAGATTTGACACTGCGCAGTGTAGCAAATGGGATCCACTTCTGACTTCAAGGGATGTTCAGAGGAGAACAAATGACTGTGCTGGAGACAAGAGCACATGGATTACATGTCTGTGAGGCTAGGTTGTCACTGCCTACCCATCTCTTACAGCCTAATCCTGTCTTAAAATATATATGTGTGGATTAATCAGAAAGACTGAAGCAGATATAGTTACAAGTTCATAACTCTAGAAGAGTTGTCAAGGGACAGCTGGCAAGAATGAAAAACATCAGCATAAACTTTGTCACTAAATTAAGCAGCAATGAGCCTGCTTTAATACAACTGTCCCTTCTTTTGAAAAATTCTCAACAACAGATTATGTTGTTCAATATTAGAATAAACCCAAGCATCACTCCTCTACTCAGGAAGCCAAAGGCTGGTGTTTCCTACTCTCCCCTGGGACAGATGAGACTGAAGTCTAAGACTGTGGCCTGACTCAGACCCTCTCAGACATGTGTTCTGCATCCTAGAGGAATGCCTTGACTACACTGGACCTTAGGGTGTTCAGGAGCAAACAACCATTCCACCAATAGTTCTGGAGGAGGGAAGAACATTTCTACTCAGACATAAAGTAAATAATAGTTTAGGGCCAATACAGATGGCCAGGTTTTTAGTAAAAAGTGAAATGATCTTATCAAAACAGAAGTAACCATTATGAATTGTTTAAATAAGAGCTCAATATCTTAAGTCTTTGTTGCAACAAGCTTGGAAAATTGTTAAGGTGGAAGCAGTGCCTACTGAGTGGTGCTGCAGGATATGAGTCACCACCCAGAGATTTGAATGAAATGTTTTATATGAAGTGCTAAAGAGATGCCCTCTGCAGTAGAATAGACTACTTATGATGCCACTGACTGCTAGCACTCAACACTACTTCTGTTTGGAAAAAAAAAAAAGAAAAAGAGGATGTAGAAGTTCCTGTATATGTCACACTTGCAGAGAAGCAAGAATACATGGACTATTCTTGTACTCTCAAGTTTTGCACTGAAAGCTTGATAGGAATACTCTAGGAAAATAAAAAGTGCAAATATAAACCTTGTAACTATTTCCAGATGGCTGAAGCTATCATTTCCCTTAGAAAGCCTATTATGAATTCTTCATGTTATTATTCTAACAGATGTAAAACCAACAACATGCTAGGCAATACACTAGAGAATACTCTAAGACAATTGTCCAAAGTTACTAGGAGGTATGGCATAGATAATACTCCTAAAGAAAAGGAAAAAGCTTGTTCTTTGCATCATAATGTGAAAATGACATTCTTATATGGTGATAATAAGCTCCAAATCTATGGCAGTGTATCTACACAGTTTTGGAATCTGCTTCCTGTACTCTGGAAATACAGAGATTTGTGTAGAAACCCTGCTTGTACTGCATATAACAAACGGCTACATGAAATATTTGCTTGCTTGCTTTTGCTAGAGCAACTGATAAACAACAAGATGCTTCCATTTGTTTATCAAATCAGTCTTCTATTCACATGTACAGAATATTACTATTATATAAGGATTTAACCAGACAATATTTTCAAACAAAAACGATGGCCATACACTCTTGACAGAGATTAAGGTTGGTCATAAACACATTAGTAGTTTTTTACCATCCTTTCTGAACTTTCTTCAAATCAGATGAATTGCCAAGCAGCTGGGATTTTGTTTGGTTTTGATTTTGGTTTTGGTTGGGTTTTTTTTAAGCTATTCTTCAAAACTCTCTTTTTGCTCTGTATTTTCAGTGGAGATAAAATAATTATGCCCATGTATGTTTCTGAATGTGCATCTGTGCTTTTCTAGTCATTGTATTTATTTGTTTTATTCCCCCATTTCTTCCTTTTTCTTTGCATATCTGCCCCCAATGTGATAGAAATTGCTGCACTCAAACAAACTCTTCCTTTCTCACTTTTTCAGTTTGTCTTTTTCATTTGACCTTGGCATATTTTCTTCTCTGCTGCAATTCCTAAATATTGTTTTCTCTTTCAGGTTCAACTTTTTTGACTTACTTGATCCCATCATCACTTTTATGATTCTTCCTTTAAAAAACATCATAAAAATCTTTCATTTGTTTTCTGGTTTATGTCTTTGTCTCTGCTTTCCTTCTTGTAAAAACTCTGTTTTCTCTGGGAGCTCTTAGATGTCATTCACTGTTTTAGTGCTCTATCACTCTGTTTTCTTTCCTCTATAGCTTTAGATAACAGAGAATTTGTAAAACTATACATAGTTATGTAAAACTATACATAGACAATACAAGAAAAATATAGCACAAAAATTAGGAAAATAGACTCTAGCAAACTATATGGCAAAGGGCAAATGCTGTTAGATTGTTTTGATACTAGACCCTTTTTAGATCCTACTTTGCTCCTCACAACAGACCTGATGATGCAGTGAACACTTGTCGCTTTGGGCACTCTGTGTATAGGGGTGCATACACTTCTTTCTGAGTAAGACTGTGTATGAGAGAGGCAGAATAAAAAACTATGAGCAACTATTCAGATCAACTTTTACCTCTTATTGCAACACTTTCCATAAAAACATTGAAGTTAAAATGCAGGTCTGGCCACTTAGACAGAAGTCTTTGAAATATTCATCCCTTAAAATTTAGGATTTTAGAGGTGCTGCTGACAGCCTTTCCTTCAGCACCTCTGATTATCAGCCTCTGCTTTCTGGGCTGCTGTTATCACTCAGCCTTTCATTTCACATTGAACATGCTAATAAGGGATTTCTGACATCAATAAATGACAATCACATTAAATCACAGGCATAATCCAGTTGGTCAGAAGATATTTGATGTATTTTAATTCAATCCCTCCAGTGGCAAATACCTTATGGTAATGCATTGTCAGCACCAGGATCTTTATCGGAAACTTAAGTTCTAAGATGACACTTTTTTTTTTTTTTCTTATTAATGATCAGGTCTGTGTAAATGTGACAGAATGCTTCAGGTGAATATTCAGCATTTGCAAAGATGTCTTCCAATTGTTTCCCACCGTGAATTTATTGGCGTCTGATCATCAGAAATGGTGAAACATGGATAGTCAGATTGGAGGGAAAACAAAAATTAATTTCATGTTACATGAGGTAGTTCTTTTTTCAAAAAAAACCCAACAAATTTTCAACCAACAGGCGAACTTAATTAAGGCCTAGAACTTGAATTGCCACATGCCCTCTGTTAAGAAGCTATTCTCCATCTGGTCCCACAGAATTGAATGAATAAAAACAATTAACGTCATAATCCAAAGTAAGTCTGAAGTCCAGGCTCGCATAAAACATCCACTCAAAGCAAAGTGCTGCTACCTGATGAGTAAATATTAAGTAAGATTTTAAAGGAATATTAATTCATAAAGATTGTCCAGAATTTAACTGAATGCTTTCTAGTAATCAACAGATTAAACATTGCATTTTGCAAACTGTTCCACTGCCTGAATGAGCCATTAGATGAAGTCATGCATGGTAGCGTACTCTATAAAATCTTAAACTTTAACTTTCACAGTTTTATACAGTGATTGCTTAATATGAAAAAGAAAACATCCTTACACAGAAAGCTTGTTCCTGCTCCCTAGCTGCTTTAACTTAGCAGTAACTATCCAGGGTGACTGCCCAAACCACTAGAAGAGAAGGTTATGCCTGCTTTTACTCTCCTTTTCTGGTCAGAGTTATCTTATAGACTTATCCATCTGCATCTTCTACACTTTGTGAGAACGTACAAACTTCACATACATACAATTCTCTCATGTACTAGGGGGCTTCCTGGTAGACCTGCCCACATGAACACTTGTGGAACATATGCAGATGAGTACCTGACTTCTAGAACAAGTTTATTTATAAGATAGGCTCCTTATTCAAACAAATCCATTTTCACTTTCCATGCATTATTATCTTTTTTTGTTTTAGTCCTAAATCAGCTCTCCAGAGTCCCAGTTTTCTTCCTTTCTTTACCTGGTGATTGGTAATTTCCAGTATGGGAATTTCAATTGCTGTATTCTCCACTGTCCTGAATCTTCCTTGAGGGCTAAAAGTTCATCCTGTATACATTGGAAGACTCATTTACCTCAGTAGAGCTGTACAGTTTTATATCAGCTGGAGACCTGACCTATCTCTTAAAAAGTATAAGTTGACACCAGGTACTCTTTTCAGAAAAAAAAATAATTAATTTGTTGCTTAGCTGTTCTTTCATTTCTGCAACTGACACTTAAATGTTTAAATTCAACACCCAGCAGTAACATAGGTGGTGATACTGAAAGACTTTACGTACTCCAAGTAGTCCTTTGGCATAAATCCTTGAAGGCTTGGAGTCTTAACAAACACAATTGATGTACATGTATTGGTTCATAAATTCTGTTTATTACATCTTTGACTACCCTCTGTTTCTTTTCTATACTGTTCTCTGCATCCAGAAAAAGATAGTCCCCTACAGCTTGTGCATGCTTTAGTCCATTTTTGCTCCAGAAATTGAAATACTGGAACTGGTTTAGTAGCAATATATTTTTCAGTTTTTGTCTTTACAGTGACAACAAAGAGATACTAATGAATAATCAAGTAAGCAGATATAAATAATTAAGGGAATTTCTTATTATTTTTAGAACATGCTAATTCTGGCTGGATCCTGTTCTATAGAACAAGAGAATGCTTTGCAAAATCCCTGTAGTGTTATGCTACCTCTTTTTTCACTTCTTATTTGACTTTCAGATTCTTATTCCCTCTTTAAAGTGTAGCACAATGAAGTCAACCTACCACAGGAGATTTTTAATCAACACTAATTAACCATTCAATTTAAAATTCAATTGCTTTGGAAAATATTTCTTAAAATTTCCTGGATTATTTTTTCATTTAAAAAAGGTAGAGTTATTTAATTAAACACCACAGGTTTTGCTTTCTAGATCCTTGTCATTTTTTTGGATGGATGTGGTCTTGCTTCCTGTGATAACTGACAAGCAATCCTGCTACAATAAATCAAAAAGTACTGGTGGATGCCAAAAAGAAAACACTTTAATGTGGCTTTCCTGTGTACCCATATGAATTTAACAGATATTGACAAGCAGTAGATTATAACTTGTGTGAAAAGATGTACTTGATATTGAAACACACAAAAATTAGAAATAAACTAATATTTGTCAAAATTAAAAAAAAAAAAAAAAAAAAAAAGGACTGTAGCTCCTCATGAGTTTAGAAATAACTCCAGTATTATTTCTTTAAATCAATATTGAAGGGACAGGACTCTTTAAAGTTCAAATCAGGCAGCTCTAGACCATCAAAAGAGTTAGACTAGTCTCTTCTTCCTGCTTTCTCTCGCAAGCTGGAAATGCCTGCCTCTTCTTTGTAAAAAAAATTGTTAAAGCCTTTCCCTAGTGTTTTACTAGTTAGCTGACAAGAGCAACCCAGATATTGCTGCATAGTAAAGCACTCTGAAAGAGACACTGTAATCTTAAAACAACAAAGGCTGTATCTAAATTAAGAGTTCTAGTCATATTCTACACTAGTGTCCCAATGAAATAAGATCAGTGATTCCTCTCTATGCACAAAAATTCCAAAAGGGCCACAAAATCCACTTGATTTATCACTACACCCAAGGTGACCCTACCACAACAAACCAGCACATGTTATTGTTGCCTTAATCGTAAGCACAAGACACAGGCTGCTTCACAGAGGCAGTTATTTATATATCCAGTGTGTTCTACCGGCTGCTCAGAAGAGCAGATGTGCATAGAAAAACATTGGGTGCACTTATACGATATGTAGCCAACTCAAAAGACTTTTCTTCACTTGAACCCAGGCAGTTTTCATTACTTATTTATCATCTACTTATTAATTTATTTTAGTGGCTATTTGACATCCCTACTTAAGCTTAGAAAAGCCTCCTGCTTCATCATTCAACTCTCTCCCTGCCATATGGTTGCTCTGATTCATCCCAGCCATCATCTGGTGCAGTGCACAGTTCAGGGATGTTTTAAGTTTTACCATATTTAAGGGCAGGAGGATTTATATGTTGCTCATCTTTTTGAATTTCTGGATTTAGATACACCAACTAGCAACACTCATTTCTGTCTGAGTTAATGTTATTTCTTTTTTTATCAGAAGAGCAGTTGATGCAGAAGATGTGAAGGAGAAAATGGGCAAGCACTTATCCTTAGGTTGCTTTTGTAAAAGTATCTTGATTCCAATTCTTCTGTGCCCAAGGCTAAGAGACTGTAAATGTAATGCAGCATACTCTCTCTGTTGAAAATTTAACCTAATTCCCTCCCAGCAAGTGCAACTGAAAGAAGAGACTGTGTTGTGTACAAGAGATTAAAGCAGCAACTCCTATGTTTTGGTGTTATATTTACTCATGGAAAAGTTTATCCAAATGTATTTTGAAATGCAGAAGACAGATGACATTAGACATCATGACACACTGGCCCATTCTGTAAGTACTAACAAATCATTCAAGCAAACAGCTCTACAAAGGGAAACGGGTGCAGGAAAAGTACTTTTATAAAGGCACAAGACAATATATTCCCACTATGGAACCCTGATATTCACACTTTGCCTGTGCCCCAGAGGCATGATAACAATTCTCTGCCAAGCCTGAAGTCTTGAAGCCTATATCTTTCATGTAAAGAGTAAGTAGCAGATAGACCTACCTTTGTATCCACAGTTCCTTCAGACAGATGTGCACACATCTGTGTACAGCTTTGACCAGCCACTAAACAAATCACAGAGAAGAAAGAGTAAGCTGAGTGAGAATTAAACAAGTAAGTGCAACAACTGAAAAATAATGTGTATTTTCACACTTTAAAATCATAGACTGCAGAATATTTTACACAATTTAACAAGATCTCATGTTAAAAAATATTCACAAAGTTATCTATTTCCTAATGAATGCATACTTTTTGAATGGTTGACTGGTTAATATTGTATAACATTTACACAAAATTTTTTGCATACATTTGAACATTTAAGAGACTTGCCTATGCTAAATTGCATCATTCAAGCATGGCCCTGCATGGTTTATAGAACCCATGTAAAGACGAGAAAATCGTAAGAGGATTTTTTCCTTTAGCCTTTTGGAGAGTGGTATAAACATCAACTTTATAAACATCTTTGCACCCTGTTTCAACTACTGGGGGAAGATATGAGTTTAGATGTCCCTACTTCAAAGTATAGAACATTTTTTCTTTTCTATTGTGTATCTAAGCAGAATAAAAATCTCCAATATTTTATCATATAGAATTTACCTTATATAATTGACTTTGTCTAAAAAAGTAGGCATGTTTCCTAAACAAGGCAAGATTTGAAGAAAAGAAAGGTTGGCTTTTTTTTGGTTGGCTTTTTTGTCTAGTTGATTATTTGTTGGTCTGTTATTTTCTTTTAATTACTGCTATTGGCAAAACAGACAAGTTTTCAATCATACAAGCTCTTCTTTAGGCTTGAAAGAGAAGCAGAGGCCTTTGGAGTTAAATACAAACTGAGAACAATCATTTTGAATTCATTAATCATGTAGATCATTTGAGAGAAAAGGCAGTTGGTATCTCAGAAAGAGAGGAATGATACTTTCAACAGAAGAGTTGATAAGATAGCTATGTCCTGTGAGGGATGAAGGAGGGGGAAAAAAAGATGGGCAATTTATCATCAATTGAACTTGTGGGAATTAATGGTCATAGGTAAAAGAAAGTATAATGTGCTATAAAACTGTTATATCTCTAATCAATTCATGATTTCTGGTATCCACAAGTGTTACGAATTTTAGTTCCAGGTACTTTAAGAGTATTTTGTAAGTTTCCTTTGAGGATAAGAACTGAAAAGACAAGAATGAAACAAATGTTTTGTGAGAAATATTCTTTCTCAGGTCTTTGAGTGTGCCTTTTTTTCATCAATTATTCACTCATTCTGGTGTTCAGTTGTTGCTGGGTTTCACACATGTAATTTCCTTGAGAAAACTTTATCTACTTGCTAAAGTATGTTATATATGAGATGTGAAAGCTTCAGATCTTGTAATGATCCGGTAGTGGACAAGGTATTGTAGCAGCTGAGAATAAGATGTGTTGGCAGTGTTTACATTTGATGTTCAGCTGTTATTATGTCTTTGTTTAGTATATGTTGGTCCATAAGAGAGCTGCTGTAGTGGTAAGTTTAGAAAAGATCCACACTGAGGGTTGGAGAACTGTTGAAGGTGATGCCTGCAGACAAGAGGTACACATTACATTTGTAGTAGATTTCAGTGAAACTCCAGATGATAAAGGTGTCATTTATGCAGACTTAGGTAAAGCATAAATATAAGCATAAGCATAGTGAATAGATATTTGAAATATGTCTTCAAGGTGGCTTATTAAAAGTCTGCCACATTGCAAGACCCTCTATATGATGCACCTGAGCTCTTACTGTCAGATACAAAGTGTGAAGTTAAGCGTGAGAATGAAGATGGCTGCTGTGAATTTCTGAGTTTCAGTGTCCACATTGTACATATTCAGGGTAGTCTTAGAGACTTTCATGATGTGGAGTGTTGGTATGTGAACAGGTGGCATCTGTCACAATGAGCTTGATTCCAGTGAAGTTGGTTATGTCTTGTGGTTTATGAAGGAGGTCTGAACTGTCCTGCAGCAGGTATGCCCCTTTGATGAGCATAGACTGGAGGAGGGCAGTAAGAGTGCAATGAATGGCAATGCAAGGTTTCCCTTGATAAAGTACTGGGGGCAGTATAGGAAGTCTTAAGTGCAGGAGGAATTGCTACATAAGATGACAGGGGATGTAGCATCTTCTTCAATTTCCATCAGCCTTTCAGTGTAGTCTTTGTGGATCAAGACGTTATAGATCTTTGTTCATCTGTTGACTTAATCACCGTGTAGAAATGGTGTTTTAAGCGCTATTCAGGATTGTTTTCAAAAGTGGTTGTGATACTACTTTTTCTTTTTTTTTTATGTTGGAGAACTTTTTCCTTTTTTTTTTTTTTTTTTCCAGGAGAGCTCTTTGATGTGTTGGGAAATCCATCCACAGACATGTACAAAAGAGGTGTAAACTAGCACTGGTGTTTGGTAGTCAGTTTCTATCCAGATGGTCTTGATTCAGTCACTGGACCAGGACTGTTGGATTTCTCTGAATTTGTAGCAACTAGAGTTGAGCTAGGACAACATAAGGTTTCAGCTCAATCTTACATCCAGGCTGTCACTTCCTGGTCTTACAGCATTGGCTCAACTTCTTTTCTTTTTCAGCAGTTTCCCAGACAAGTGCTTCCTCTTGTTATGGTCTTCTGGGGCTGAGTGAAATCCATGTGAAGTAAGGGAAAAAAGGAATGGGCATCTAAGAATAAGCAGCTCAATCACCATGCTGTTATCCATGAAAGTTTACTGCAGTCTTATTCCTGTGAAATACTACAACATACTATGTCTAGCTCTGCCTTATTACCTTGTCTGTACATACAATTTGACTGACTGAAGCATTTTCCAGCAGATCATTCTCTCTTTTATAATCAACAGTCACTATTCCTTTAAAACCTGAGAAGCTCAGAAGGTAAGAATGTCAAAGTAACCTCAGCCTAACGTGCATCAAGTGCTTACTAAATACCAATAATTTCCAAAGCAGAAAAAGTGTACTATACTGTTCCACATCTAATATTTTATAAAAAAATCCCACCATATTACTTGCATACATCAGCATTTAGTAGGAAAGAAAACATGGAAGTAGCTGATGAGCTCTTGACTAACCTGGTATTCTTGTCAAAGTTCTGCATGGTGGTGAAAAATTACTTGTAACCAAATGGCCAACCACAAGCAAATTTTGCCAGTTTATCTCACTATTGCTGTTCAAGCTGCTAATATAGCATGGCGCTTTAGTTCATTAGCAGCAAATATTATATTAATAAGTACCTCAGGCAATTAAAACAAGTGGTACATTGTAATAGGTTACTTGCAGTTGGCACTTTGAACAAGGTGATGAGCATAAATTTCATGCAGTCCAGGCAGTGGTGGCAATAACCCCAGAATGAAAACTGGGACCATTTTTGGTTCTCCTTATTCTGTTATCCACAAAATCCTGTCAGGTCTGTGTAAAAACCTGCTGAATACAAGAAAAAAAGGCAGGTGGGCGTTAATAAGATGTCTTGAAACCCTGTTAATGTAAAATCCAGATGTTTTTATTAAAGAATTCAGAAGCATTCTCAAAGCCAGCACCAGCTGCAGGTGTTGCTATGCCATAATTTTTAGATACTATGGTAACAGACACTGTAAAAAACATTGAGACAGATAGTTTTACATCACTTTTTTTCATTTGACCGTTACTGTTGCACCTACTGATTTTTTAGATTCAAGCTCCAATTAATTCAAAATTCCAAAAAATTCTTAGCTAAAACATCTGTTTATTAATGCAGAAATGCAGCATATGCTTTTAGTCCATGCATTAGATCTCACTAGCTATCAGCCCCTTATCTTCTAACCCAAATACAACATTTTTGCAGCTTCAAAGAATCCTCATGAAGGGTTTTGATTACCAAGTGTGAAAGAAAACATGATTCCAAGATAAAGCCAAGCAGGTCTTGGAGACTTAAGAACTGTTCTTCCCTAGGTATACTGACAGTAACAAGTATCACGTGGAGCATGGTGAGAGTTACACGTACCATATATGTTTTGTATGAGACAAATCACAGGTCGAATAATCCTCTAGCACCCTACCTTGTAGGCTGTGAAACTACCCCTTTTATCCCTTTTAGCTTTACTTTACCTTTAGGGACTAAAGAAAGGCACTGATAATTCACTGTTAACAGAAAGAGAGTAATAACGCTAGCTGCTACCTGAGCTCAAGCAAGACTGAACAATCATATCAGCAATGCAGTTATGTGGAAGCTACAATTTAAATTAGGTAAATGTGAAGTGATACAGAGTGGGAGAAAGAGCCTAAGTAATTTTCATAGGCTGCTGGGATCTAAATTACCGAGAGATCTAAATTACCTAGAGTATTTCAGGAATAGGATTCAACACTCATCCTTAGTAAGCTGATGTGCTGTTGAGAGTTTAAAACAAAGAAATTATTGGGCAAAATAATAAAATTTGCAAGGTTTGCTAAAGGAAATATTGGAACAGACTAAAATTTTATAATTTAGTGATACATTCTTTTCCTCTTAATACTATGCACAGGGTAGTCTGTCTCAAATACAAGTTCCAGTGTGCCACAGACAGTAAAGCTTTGCATGGACAGGGTATAAGAGAGTGGAAGAGAGATTAACTATTGAGAATTATTATAATAACTAAAACTATTTAGTTTGGAAAACACAGTATAAGAATGACCACCTAAAATAATGAAAGGTTTAGAGGAAAAGGATTTGGTACTCCTCCACAGCCAGTCCCAAACCCATAACACAATTACCAGAGAAAAGTTGATTAAATTGCCAGAGAGAAAATGTGAAATTAAGAGAAAGCAAATTGTCTTAAAGAAGCATGCTATTAGCACATGGAATTCAATGACATAGGAAATTGTTGAAGAAGAGTTTAGCAGGATTTTAAGAGGATTGATTTATTTATACTGACAAGTAAAACTTTTTTGTCTACATGAAGGTAGGTCAAAAACATAAGTGACTTTAACTCTTCATGAGGAAGGAAGATGTAGGTAGGGTTCGGCAGAGAGGCATCTGGATGTTAAGGGGAATTCTGCCTTCTTTTGAACTTTGGGGGTGGCAGATGCCAGACTGCCTGTTAGAGCAACTTTCACATTTGTGGCTCTCAGGAGCTGCTGAGGAAGGAAGCAGGAGAGAATAGAACAACCTGTCATTTTGATACTAATTCAATGCACAAGAACCAAAACTCACTAGACACCATGTTCTTGTCTGTAAAAGCTGCTAACTGGCAATGCTGTCCTTTCCTGCTCTTTCCTCAAAATATAACCAGGTATGCTCAGCTATAACACTGTTGCAAAGAAAACTGCAGACTAAACACTTGAATAATTATTTTTAACATAATCTGCAAGAGTTAGGTAGACACTTACACACAAAATATAATTTTGCCGGGTCACAAACCACCACCGAGAGATTCAAGAAAACTAAATGAAGTCCTCTAAACTTCAAAATTAAAACAATGTGTTTTCTGCATTATAAGACTTTGCCCTGAACAACAAAAGCAACATGATGTTGATTCTCTTGGTAAACCACACTTTTTCAACACCTTTCAACTGGACCCCCAGAAGGAGCCCTCAAATTTCCTTAAAAATAGGGAGGCAACTCTGGTAGCACATTGGTCTTGATGCCCAGATCTTGGTATGTTCCACCAGGCTTACATTACTGTCCAGCTGGCTTAATGTCTCATCGGCTGCAGTGTCTGGCTCTGGAGGAAATGCAGTTCAACCCACTCTCACCACTGTTCAGAATGATGATGAGGAAACTGGTGCAACTTCTGAGCATAAATAGCTGAGAATGTGTAGTTTGGGATTTTAATTCATTGTGGCCTTCACTTCTAACTGTTCTGCTGTCATAGTTTATCCATAAATCTGTATTGTAAAATGGTAAAAGAAAAAGAAATTAAAAATAAATTAATAAATAAAAAATAAAAAGAAGTTATAAGTGCTGGTATAAAATAAATAAACATAATTGTGTTGTTTGATACAAGCACATAAAGTAGAAAGGAAATAGTAAACCAGAGCACTTTTAGTTCATTTAAAAGAACAAGCCAGTTCTAAAAGGACCTAACAATTACCAAAACTATACATGGCAGGGAGAATAACTGAAGACTCTCCCACTCCCATTCAGAAGCTGGAAGGAGGATAACATAACGCAAAGGATTTCCAAACTTTCATAGAAAACTGATGTCTTTGAGAAAAAATGCAAGAAAAAGCAACTCACCGTCCACCTATGTCCTTCTCAGTGAAAAGAGCTTGCCTATATCCTGTTGGCTAGCCCATTTGAGTGAGCAGTAGGAAGTTCAAATACTGTTCTGAGGTGTCTTTATCTTAGGGAAGTGTTCTTATCAGAGTCCATAGAGATATGCTTGCTTCCCGGGTGGCTCAGTCAATCTTTACAAGTGGAAAAGGATCAATTGGCAAGATTGTTTATGTGGCTTGGTGGCTAGGCTGGAAACTTTATAGGACACATTAAATGATAGATCTGGGTATTTTGAACTGTACTACAAAATTTTGTGAAAAGCATGGGAGAGCCAAGATTTTGCTTTGTTAAAATGTCAAGACTGCTGGTTTGTCAGCTTTTAAACATCTGCATGTGGATCTCTCCTATGCCACTTAGGATGTATATGAGACACTGTCATAGTAAATCAACCTAACGTTTCAGCATCTTTCAGCTGAGGCCACAAGACTTAAATTACAAGTTAGGAGGCCTGCACAAATGACTTGCTTGGAATGCTGCTTCTTTCTTTTTCTTTCACAGGATCATTAGGGTTGGAAGATCATCTGGTCCAGCCTCCAGTTCCCCTGCCAAGGCAGGGCCACGTAGAGCAGGTTACGAAGAAAGGTGCACAGGCAGGTTTTGAATGCCTCCAGAGAGGGAGGCTCCATGACCTACTTTAACAGACTATTCCAGTGCTCTACCACTCTTAATATAAAAAGCTTTTAGCTTATTTTAGTTTTTAGTTTGGGGAGTTGTTTGGTTTTCTTGTTTTTAGTTGTGGGTTGATTTTTTTGGGGGGGTTTGTTTGGTTGTTTTTAGGGAGGGTTTGTTTTTTGTTGTTATATTTTTTTAGTGTTGCTGGATTTATTTTTATAAGATCTGTTTCATTTGATACTGCTCCTAGTCTACCAGCTCCCCAAAAGTTAAACATAATATGTTCGCACAGATTTTAAAGCACATTTGAAGGATGAAAGCTAACCAGTTTCAGATTCCTAAGGTGATAAACTCTGTGGATCAGTACAAGCCTGGTTGACTGTGTGACTTTGCTTTACAGAAGCACAACAGTACTTCCATAACCAAAAGTCTGTAGCTGATTTAAAAAAAAAAAAAAAAAAAAAAAAAAGAAAAAAGAAGGGAAAATAAATGGTGTGAGTGGCAACATGCTACTCTTCTATTGAAATTGTTTCCATATTATTGAAATGGCAAAGTATTGGCTCATCTTGTCATATTATTTATATTACACCTGATGCATTCTATTTTAATGTGGTTTTATTCAGGGTTATATTGTTTAGCTTTTGCAAACCAACAATTATGAGAAAAGGAAAATCAAATCAAACTATTGCACACTGCTTCACATTCCATTAATCCAGCTGAAGCTGCAGTGAACAGATGCATAGCATAGTATTATACAAGTCATAAGATGTTTATTTGAATGGAGCATTTTCAACAAGCAAGCATTTATAACACAACATTATCGTTGCTATGAGGAATGTGACTTATTGAAATGCATTGTTGGTTTGTTTTTTTTAAAAAGCTGAAACTAGGTACATTACCAAGTCTGGAAATCCTACTATATGATGTGTTATACAACATTAGCTGCCTAAATTCCTTTGCACTATGTTGTTCTGGTTCCCACTGACATCACTAGGAACAAGGTGCCTATGTACCTGCGAAGGTTCAGGTTTCCTATAGTGTAAAGATAGTATCTTCAGGCTCAAGAGGCATACTTATTGCATATACCCTTGAAAAAATCTTTGCTCTTCCATATCTGCTGCATCTCATAATGGCTTCTGTATTTCCCACACTTGCTGTTAGCTTAGGTGTGGATTTAAGCCCCAGTGGAATCATAAAACCAGAGAATGGTTAGGGCTGGAATGCGCCTTAAAGAACACCTAGTGTCAGCCCCCATGCCATGGGCAGGGACACTCTCCTCTAGACCAGGTTGCTCCAAGCCCTGTCCAACCTGGCCTTGAACACTACCAGGGATGGCTCGCACACAGATCCTCTGGGCAACCTGTTCCAGTGCCTCACCCCCCTCTTAGTGAAGATTTTTTCTATTAATTGCTAATATAAATCTACCCCTTGTCAGTTTAAAGACATTACCCCTTGTCTTGTGATTAGGTGCCCCCTCAAAAAGTCCCTCTTCAGATTTCTCATAGGCCCTTTTAAGCTATTGGAAGGCTGCTCTAAGGGCCTAAACTCAGACCTAAGGTCGAAAACATGCTAACCTATTCTAAAAGAGAGTACTGAGTTATGCCATTACAGAGGGTTAACTACCTGTTGTGGACTTTATGGGGATTCATTTGGGTTTCTAAACTGCTTGGTGTATTGTCAAAGCGTCCATTTTAAGAGCTCTGAAGAACTGTATTTCCCTCTTTTTGAAGAGATTGCTTTCATCAGTTCCTTCTAACAAAATCAGTGCCTCATTTTAATACATTTGACACAATAATGCTCTGCAGCTGCACACAGAAGCCACAGATAAACTGAGCACTGAACTAACAGGCCTCTGAAAACTTCCCGACCAAAAATTGAGAGATTTTCTCTGATACAAAAAACAAAACAAAACAAAAAAAAACCCCAAAAAACAACAACAAAAAAAAAAAAAAAAAAAAAAAACAAAAACAAAAAAAAAAAAAAAAAAAAAAAAAAGCAAAAAAAAAACAAACACAAAAAAAAAAAAGAAAAGAAAAAACGCAGAAAAAAAACCCACCAAAAAAAGAAGTAGAAAACCCTCACAAAACCCTATAAAATATCCATCAGTGTTTTGTCATGTATTTACAATACGGATCCAAAGAGGTTTTGTTCTGGCATTCATTCTGACTGTCTCAAAGGTATTTCATTGATATTTGACCCTTCTGATACACATTTAAAAACAAGAATTATCAAGATTTGAGGCTCCTCTGAAGAACAGGGGAGCAGCCTTATTGATGCTCATCTTCACACCTGCTTGTTGACTTCTCAGATACAGATAAAAAGGATTTGGGGATGTTAAGCTATCAGAATTCACCTTCAGTCAAGAGAGGAGCCCGTGCCAAGGTTGAGGTGACAATTTAAGTAATATTCCTATATTTAAATATCCTTTTTTATATCATATGAAAGATTATATTTCTGACATGAATGCAACCACTGCCTTTTTTATGTCGCTAAAGATTTCCCAAGCTACTTCCCAGTAATGCCTGATTTCTAAGTCTGAAATCCTTCAGAGTGACAAGTGCTGTGATACATCTGTGTTACAGCAAGAAACAATTTTTTATTCAATTCAAGGAATTGTATTAGGTTTTGGGAGTTTTTTTTGACATAAAATATAGATCTCCAGTAAAATGGGAACTAGTACTAATTATATTTTTAATCAAAATACATCAAAATTTCATTTGGCTATGAAAACAAAATAAACTCTTTTTGGTTAATACTTTGGTAGAGGAAAATCATTGCTTCCTAGCTATTTCTAAATTTGCTCCTCTTCTAATAATGGAAGTGCAAAAGAAATAAAAGCAAAAAGAATATAAAATTTAGCCATTCATAATGTATACACTATTGCCCCTCTGGAAGGAGTAATAACCTGAGAGATGCATGCCAGATTATGTTATGCACAAACTTGACAGATATCACACAATGAGTGTAACATACATGCCTGTATAAGAAACTTTGCCACCCTTGCTAACAGCTGCAGCGCTTTAATGCAATGTGCTAAATGAAATTTTATTCTCGGAAGATTCCGTTAACTTTTGTGCAATGTAGTCTCAGCAATATTTAAAACTCACTTTGAAAGTCTCCAGCTGGCAGCTATTTTCCCATCACCAAATATATTCCCCTTTTTCACATTTTAGGTCAATTTTCTCTCTCTACTGCGGTAGGTCATAGAATATGAATCTCTCTCTTTTCCTGATCTTTGCCTCCTTCAGTTTTAGACAAACACTTGCAGCTATCCACAAGTAACCTTCTCTCCCTTTCCTCTGGCAGATAAAGCTTGTTTTGGCAGCTTTTTTTTTTTCCAGGTATTGCTTGAGTTCAGGAGCCTATACACTGCACGGTAAAACAGATGCACGGCAATGTCTGTGGCATATATTATGGCGGTATCACATATTTTTATGCAGTCGGTACTACTGTTGTTGCTGCTACCCTGATGTGTACTTTCATTCGTATCTACTTTGTTCATCTGTATCATATTTGTGGCTATGATCTTCTGCTACATAGTAAGAGGATATGATGGCACAATGATAACAATTCTCCATATTTCCATACATACAAATATTTGATTTTCCTCCACTGCTCAGAGAGGAATATTTGTGCCTTATCAAGTCTGAGAACAAATGCTTATCAATCCCTAAAATCCATGGCTACCTATTCTGGCAGTGTCAATTTATGCCTTCATGCCTTAGAAGTAAGTAAACAGTGACTGGCAATCTGCCAGATAACATTCAAAAAGTGACATCCTAGTCTCTTTTCATGAATATTAATCTCAAAATGCCTAAGAATGGGAATTTGTGTTTATATTCTTGCTCAAAAGGCTCAACTGCAGCAACTGTTCAGCAACTCACAACTGACATACCTGAGTTGCCTAGCTATTTTCTGCCAAGCAGAATTTTTCTGATGCATTGACTTGCTCATCAGTGTATCCACTTCTCCACATATAACCTGAGCATATTTTACTTTTTGGGGTGGAAAATGTTAGTGAGTGTCCAACACTTGTGATAATGTTCGCATTACACTTTTAAAATTCCTGTTTACTTTTCCACTTTGGAAGGAAACGGTTTCATTTAAATAAATGGATTGTAAGGCTAGGTATTATAACACTCAGTGTTGACCTGTATCAGCTATTTGAACTCCAGGGAGAGTCGTCTATTGACACCAGTGCCAACAGATTGAGGACACTGATGAATTCTTTGAAAGGCTGCACGAACACACACATTTATTCAAATCCTTTTTTAAAGTGAAATTAAAGGCACACATATAGAAGTACTCAGTGCTGATAACTGCAGGCAGCTTCTTTATAGAATACAGTCCTTGTCTGCAGAAATTAATTATCATTAATAATAATTATTAGTCGTGCTGGAGTACCTAGATGTTCTTTCTAACAGAGTCCTACACAATAGGCTCTGCCTGAGCCCCAGTTAAAGATAAGATAAATCTCCTAGCTTCAGTGGCTCAGAACTGGACACAGAGAAAGAGACAGTCTGTGACTCAAAAATCTTATCTTCTAAATAAACAAGACAGAGAAAGTCTGTCTGAAAATAAATCTGTCAAACTTGCAGAGACACTCAACACCTGCTGGCTTCTGTTCACTGATCCAAGCTAAAACAGGGCTCTGATGTGACTACCTGACTAGCTGAATAAAGATGTAAGTGCATGTCAGTGTATATGAATCCTTGGTCACTGTTTTTTGCATGCAGAGGTCCAAAAGTATTGCATGCCTTTGTCATGGGGATATGAGACATAGGACTTGTCAACCATCACAAGCTATTCAATGTACTGCATACTTCCAAAATACCGCTGTCTTTTATTAGAACTTTTTTTTTCTTAATAATTTTATTTAAATCTTGGCCAAGCAGGTTTTCCTCATCAGGTGCCCTATACAGAACATGCCACATTTGAACTTCTAAAAGAAACTAGTCTGGCTGCTGGCTGAGGAAACAATAGTCATGGAGCAAAAACCAACTATGAATTCTCCCCTATACACAGCCTTTTCAAAACTTGATGAGGAAACTCTTTCTAATTTTTCACCTCCTCTCCCTCTATTCCTTCACTTTTCAAAAAATAATTTCTAAGTAAAGAAAGATACCAAAATTAAAGCCTGAGTGTTCACTACAAGAGGAAAAAATAAATCTGGCACTAGGGAATTTCTCAGCAGAGAGGTTTGCTATGAAAATCTAAGCACAGAAACTGGCTTGTGTTATTTTCCCCAGCTGAAGGGTAACAAACACTTCCAAGCTCCTTACTGAGCTCAGGTAAAACAGTTTGACTTCTGGTCCAAATCTAGAAATGTGCTTGAGCTCTTGTCAAAGGAAATTTAGAAATATCTCCATTTTCATTGTCATTCAGTAGCAGGATCAGTGGAGGCAGAGGGAGAGAATGTTGGCAAGAAGTACTGGGTTCATGCAGGTGAGTAGCTCTTGGTACATCTACTGAGCATACCTTTCCTGTCACTTCTCTGCTGGCAGCGGGGGAAAGCAGCTACCCTAAAGGGAAGTTCAGGGCAGCTGGGATATGAACTTGGCCTCATCTGCCCTTGACAGGAGTCTCCACCTCTTTCCACGACCACAGAGCTGACAGACGCTCTGTACTAGTAGTCACTGTGAATATGTTGCTCTCCCCAGAGGAGTCCTCAATCAAAGCCATCAGGGGGTCCTGCCATGCCTGGATGACTGGTGTGACCCCTTCTTAGTACAGTGATAGAATACAGTCAAAGCAAGGTAACTATAACAAAAGGAAAACAGCAGATACTGGCATTGCACAATTTCCAGCCCTGTCTTGAGGCTCCTATATTGTAGCAGATCAAATCAAGCTGTCCTTTGAGAGAAAGCGTCCTTATTAATTTGATGACGTGCACATGAAAGTTCTGGATTCCTAAACAACTCCCCCAGTGCCTCCCCCATAAGCTGAATAATAACCATCTGGTGGAGCAATTTTTAAAAAAGTACAGATATGCCAGAATTTACTTGGCAAGGTTTTAATCAAACTGATGGAGGCAAACCCACAAACAGTCTCCTTCACTCCACAAGCCTGATTCATCCACAGACACCATCCCTCCTGTGCTCTGGAGGAGGCAGTTGTCCTGTGGGGGGAAAAAAAAAAAAAAAACACAAAATCCAAATCAACAACCTTCAGTGTGTGCTTTGTTAAAAATCATACTTTCTGATTTTATGACTACTATTCTGGGGAGCAGAATAAACTTCACATATACTTGTATTTCTAGCATTTCTCAGCTCCCAGTTCTTGATTCTGAAAACTTCTCAATATTCTACACAGTTGTGGGTTGGTTTTCTGTTTGGCTGTGTTTTGTGTGTGTGTAACTGTAATGGCCAAACATTACACATTTTATTTCAATATTGATTTTCTGCAGTATACTTGCATTTTAAATTTTTATCCAGCGAGTTTCTAGGTGAATATCAACTATTCCAATCTGGAATATGAATTTTTACAGACAAAGTCTTCCTTTGACAGAGATTCTTTCACAGTACCAGAGAAATAGAATCATTTTGATTCTGTTTGGATCAGGCTGTCGCAGATGGAAAAGATACAGTGATTATGTACACTGACATCAAGGCCTTATGCTTTAAAAATTACCTTTAAACAGCCCACATTTAGACTACTCTGACTCCTTTCCCAGGACTGTGACTTTTATAGGGAATATTATAGATTCACAGTTGCAAAGATGCTCATATTGCCCAAACTCAACATTAAGAGAGAGAATTATAGTATACTCTGGAGTTACTAAGCCCTCCAGAGCTGCTCCTGTGTTTGCACAGTCAAGTGTCTGGATTTTTTTTCTGCTATTGCTAGCTGTTGAGCTGCAATGGGAATGCTATGTTCCTTTATCTGAACAGGCATAGTCTGTTTTCATATTGTAATGTTAGTGCCGCTAGACTCTTGCCTGAGAACGGAATCCACCCATAAACTGAAGCTGTCTTGCATTTGTAAGGGTTCCCCCACACCATGGATGAGACTCCCCAAGTGTGGAGAAGGGGTTATAACAATCATCCATCTTCAGTTCAGCTCCTCTCTTTCCAGTCAGGATTTACACTACCGATGCAGAATGATAGGAAGGCAACTAGATTAAAGCAATGGCTAGTCTTCAGTAATTGGCAGCATTCAACAAATGTAATTGTTGGAAAAGATGTTGCGCTTGGCTGAAAGGGCAAGCACCTGCCATCTCTTTTTCTTGATGATCAATTTGCTAGAGTTTGCATTTCAAGGATTTTAATCTCTTCCCTACACCAGGGAAACAATATCTCATTTAAGATAGAGGTCCTTCTTCAACACCCTCCCACTGCAGGTTGTTGCTTTCAATAACACATGTCAGAATTAATCAATCTGGGTTTATTACAAGGTTAGCTAAAGGAATTTTATTTCATTTGAGTAGAGAAATAATGTTACAGAGCACAAATAGCATATCCATTCAAAGCAAAAATGCCTTGACCTCTGCAGTTGGCCTCAGCAACCTGTTACAGATTTTGCTGATCTTTTCCCTAAATTCAAAAGAATGCAGAAATAATTTGACACCTGACTCAGGAAATAGAGTTGCTCTTTTTCCCCTTTTTGATCAGTTTTGGGAGATGTCTGCTCTGAGCAGTTGTATTCAAAGCCTTTCTTAACATAAGTTATATTAAAAAGATTTGCAAGTAATTGATGAAATGTTTCCAGTAAGTCAAATGAGTTGAGTTGGCTGTGCATCTTGTTTCCCCTATATAGCAGCTTAAGAAAGATTTATTTGTACAGCTAGGAACACAACCTATTGAATGTGCACTCCTGCAAACTGTGCTGAATTGCTTCATGAGCCCCATCCACCTTGTTTGTGCTTAGGTACTGTGACTGTGTTTCTGACAGTCAAAGCAGAGAAACTTTTGTTTCAGTACTTTTTCTGAACACAAAACTATTCTCACTCTGCACTTTGTAAGTGCCACTACTTCTCGATTCTGACTTCACAATGGTGTTGGATGGGAAGATTTTTTTCCCAGTAATGGGCCATCTGACAGAGATATCAGAAACCTCCAAGCACACTGTTAACATTCTCTACCAGGAAAGCCTTGACAGTGTCTACCCTCATTCATCTTTTTCTTTTACCCCACACTCAATTCATCACACTGAATACTCATTCTGCTAGGCTGCTAGTTCCTGATAAAAAACAGGGACAGCTCAGATTGGTTCAGGAATATCTGTTTCTTACTTGAATGAAGCATATTATGTTTTGTTTGAGGAGCTAAAAAGTGAGAGAATATTCCAGGCATCATGAAAGAAGTTACCAGGGTTTGGTTATATGAGCTGGAAGCATCTCAGTGAAAGCAAGAGACATCACTCTTGCCATTTATCATTGACGTTCCAGACAGAGTGATACCAAAGCTTTTACAAATATCTAATGTGACAGAGATTGTCAGGGAGAGATTTATTGGGACTGATTGCAGAACAGGGCAGGAACCTTGCCATATTACAATATTTTCTATTCCTCTCCCATAATACCGCTATATTCTCAATGTTAAGTGGAGCCAGGTACTAGTAACAGGACACCTGCCTTACTAAATATTAAAGCCTCAAGTCATTGATTGCCTTTTGTATCATGTTCTTCACTTTTGTGTTTGCCTACTGTAAGTGATAAAGGTAAAACCCCAGTAAATATTAAGAAATTAAGGTGAAATTAGAATTTAAAAAAATTTTCATTAGTTTTATTTCTTTTTTCTTGGATGAAATGCTGAAGAGCCAGATCCTCCATGTGACTAAGATAGTTTGTGACTTGGTTCAGGCAATGTCTCAGAAAAATTCTTTAGCTGAAAGGATTTACTGTAAGGGTGGTGAAGTGCTGGAATGGGTTGCCCAGGGAAGTTGTGAATGCTCCATTGCTGGCGATGTTCAAGGCCAGGTTGGACAGAGCCTTGGGTGGTATGGTTTAGTGGGAGGCGTCCCTGCCCATGCCAGGGGGGTTAGAACTAGATGGTCTTAAGATCCTTTCCAGCCCTGACTATTCTATGATTCTATGATTTAGTGTCCTTTAGGGGGATTTTTTTTTTTTTGCTAGTAATAGTAATAATAGTAGTAGTAGTAGCAATTTCAGTGTTTTGGTTTGTCCTTTTTCTGCTAAAAATATTTCCTTCTTGCTTTGATATTTTTCTCCTCCTCAAATGCAGACCAGTTATTCTATAGACTGAAAAGAGCTTGTATTTCAGAAAAGATGAAAGAATTGCATGTGTGCTACAGTATCAATCATTCTTCTAATACTATAACAGCATTTGAAGAAAGGCCCATAACCCTGGACCACATAAATGACTGTTATTTTTCTTTAGAAGAGATTTCATAAGCCGTTGTGTATCCATAAACAAAAACTGAGTATTTGTGCATGCCATGAATTTGATCTGCTACAAAAATGTTAGTTTTCATTGACCAATAAGATACATGATTTAAAAATGCACTTCTTCTTTGCCATAAGCAAATTTATTCTGCACACTGATATTTTATGATGCTTCTCCATAGCTTTGATTTTGGCAATACACTCAGTAGAACCATTTCTGAGACAGGTGCTTGAAAACCATTGTGTGATTTGGTATATTGTTTTTATAGATGTTGTTTGGCTTGCTTAGCTTTAGTAGCTGAATTTGCTGAGGCTTCATGCCACAAGCTGTGAGCTTTCACCTAGTTATGTTGAACTTCTATGTAGTTAAGTAAAAGAAGCCCCCAGAGCCAGTTCAAGAAGGAATGAAGATACACTCATCAGCAGAAGCAGCAGCCTTAGAGATAAGAAAAGAAACAGGCTATATAGAGGCAATTAAAATTCCCAATGAATAACGGAAAGACCTCAGACTCCAATATTACTATCAGTCTGAACTGTAGTGTGAAGAGTAGAGAACTTGGATCATAATGGTATAATTTCCCAGGGATTTCTTTGTTCAGGGTCCCTCTTTGGAGGCATAAAGCTTGAGCAGCAGTGCTAATAAAAGATAACTTTACAGAAGAATTTTCTTTAAGGCTTATGGAATCAGCAGAAACCTAGAGTCAAACCCTGTTACAATGGTTGACATACATACATTAATTCCATGACAAAGCTAAGTTTCAAGCACTACTTTCAGGAGTTGGCTGAATCACTGAGCTTCGTTAGAAGTGCAATTGATCCCTGGTTCAGATGGAAGAATTGCAGTATTCTATGTAGCAGGGTAGAGATGATGTTTAAATCAGGTTTCTTAAATGTGCATATTTAGTACACTTAATTGACTGTAAAATAATTCTATGTTGCATAATTATGTTATGGCAGGGAGAAAAGTTTCTAAACATCTCAAAGGCAAATTATTACAGGCCAGGAATTAAGACATTATTCTCTCCTAAAGTATACAGTAGAACAACAAGTGGTTTATCTCTGCCAAGAGGTCTTTGCATCATACTTGAGACTATATTTAAGAAAATACTCCTGATGTTTTCTTCCTCTCATTTTCTACCCTTCCTAATGCTATCTTAATTCAGCAATACAGATGGAAATTCACTCCAAACCACAGGCAGGAATGAGGATTAAATTCCCCATATGGTGTCAGTGGCTTCAGCTAGATCAGAGTACCTAAATCTAGCCACGTGAGAATCTCAAGTGATCAAAGTAGGAATATCCTAAGTGTAATTCAGGACACTTGGGTTAGATGGCGAAGGTGAATGATGTTGCAACATCACTTTAAATGTCTGTGGACTAAGCAGAAACAAATTTATTTTCCTCTTCTTTGGGAATTTTAGCCTAACCCTAGGTTGAGGTGGGACTGTAGTGTGAGGGTGCGTGAGAAGGAGAAAGATGAGATGGAGAAAGTCCTCTTTTCCTTAATGAGGTCTCACTGATGTGTCTTGCCCATGTCCCATGGGGAGTGTGGGGGTTGGTGACATGCAGGGAAGTGAGTCCTTGTGCTTGGACAGATGTATCATTAGCCCTTTTGGCATAGTAGCTGCAGGTTGAGCTGGGACATTCAGTAGCACTTCATGCTTATTTTCCTATCTACTTTTTGTTGACCTAGAGCAGTCATGGTGTCATTAATAAAATTAGGACACTAAGGAACAGAGGAAACACACTGAGAATCAGAAAATAAATTTGTCAAAAGCCTTTTGTTTTTTAATTGCCTTATTCTCTATTTTCATCCCACCCCCAACTTGCAGGAACTGCATTTCTCTTTGAAACAGCTGGGAGCACCAAGTATAGTTAACTTTCCACAAAAAATAGGTAATGACTAGGAGTCTGACTCCCACAACCATCCTCACCATCTGACACTATTGGTTTATTTGCAAAAGTATCATCAACACAAAGCATTGTGTCATGTAACTGTTGCTACATTGACCTTTATGAGAGGTCTGTTGCATCTTGTATCCTCTAACTGCATGCTGGAGGAGCACAGAATGTTGAGCAATAGTGATATTTTCAACTTGCTTTTCAGCAACAACAGGCACTAGGTCTTTCCAGCTGAAAATCTTCAGTTGCCTTTGATAATGTTTCCTAGCAGTCACATTCTAGAAAACACACCATTCATACACCTGAAAGCTTTTTTTGGTGTGATTTGACCTTCTTCACTGCAAGAAGACCAATCTTGTGACTAGCCAGCCTCATGATCTGCCCATCAGGGGAATGTGAATTCATGGCTGCCTCTGCTTATATTGGGAATCTGTATGCTATCATCATGTCAAGAAGAGAAAATTAGCAGATAGGGCAGTGGGAATGGCTGAATTCTAGGTTAGTCTTATCATGAAGATCTAGTACCTCTTTCTTTTCACTTCTGAAAGGCTAGGGAGACATCAATTTATTAGATAGCAGTGTTCCTCTGGGATATGCTGCAAAACAGTGTGCTCACCATGAACTGTGTGTGATGGGAATAATCACAGTTTGAGAAAGTAAACAGATCTTTAGCACTGGAACTTACATTTTTGTTAAGTCACATGTTTGACCTGCACTCAGTTACTTCATGGCACTTCTAGGTGGCTCACTGATGCACAAAAGAGTATGGCTTGACTCACCAAAACACCTTTTTTTTTTTTTCTTTTTAGAACAAAAAAATGGAACATTGACATCGAAGCCTAATATTCTGTTATTATCATGCAACTTTCAGCCTTGAACCAGAGAAAGCATCTTTCCTTTTTCTAGGGGCTAGAGGTAGAGTTGGAGAAAATTCTCTGAAGGCCCCCAGAAGCAGAAACATCTGGAGCTCCACTAACAATGAGATGTGAGAACTGAAATATTAGCAGCCCTTTTAAATATACAGGGATTGCCATAGGAGAGGGAAAAATGATTTATTCTTTTGATTAATAATAAATCATGTTGCCTTTTCAGTAGACATCTTTAATGCTTAATATTTGTCACATATCATAGATAATAGAATACCCCAAATATAGCCTATTAAATTTAAGTACTGGAGGACATTATCAGAACACTCTTTTGTATGTGGAAGAAAAAAGGGAGACAGATCTGATAAATTATTGGTCATGAGGAATTTGAACAGCCCATCTTCTCCATTCTACAAATGTAATAAATTTTTTAAGATCAGAGTGTATGTCAAATGGAGCTCATAAAGTGGAAAATAACACTATTTACTTTCATCAAATAAAACATCAAAATTTATAGTTCTGCACCTCAGAAATCTGTCTGAATACTACTGTTACTCTGTGTGACAGTTTAACAATCCAAGCTAATGGGACAATAAATTAAGTTATGCCAGCAGAAATTCTTAAAATTAAAAATCCTAAATTCATAACTTGAAGCAACACTCCAAGTTTTTAACTGCTGCATAAGGAAAATTTCATAGCAGGGAATTTCTTCTAATATCAGCTAGGAAATCTGACCTGTATAAGCACCATCACACACCTTAAAATGAGATGTGGTGACTTTAACAATCTTCAGACATAGACACCCACATATAGTCACAATAAAATAGTCCTGATTCAGTTTAGCCAACATGATATTTCATTGCATTCTACCAGCTGTATTTCCTTAGCATTCATCCACAAATCACATGTTCTGTATTCCCGTTCCAACTATATTGATGCAAATTGGCCCTAATAAGTCCCCAAACTCATCTTTCCGTCTAAAATTTCAGTTTTAGATTGTGCAAATGCAGGCACTCATCTTGACCAAGTCTTAGAAGGCAGACGCAGGGACTGTAAGAATGAAGATCCCAGGCCCACTGTAGAAGAGGTTCTGGTTCAAGACCATCTTAAGAACCTGAACGTACACAAGTCCATGGGACCTGATGAAAGTCATCCGCGGGTCCTGAAGGAGCTGGCAAATGAAATTGCTAAGCCACTGTCCATAATATTTGAAAAATCATGGCAGTCAGGTGAAGCTCCTGATGAGTGGAAAAAGAGAAATAAAATGTGCACTTTCAAGAAGGGGAAAACAGATTGGCGGGGGAACTACAGACCAGACAGCCTCACCTCTGTGCCTGGCAAAATCCTGGAGCAGATTCTCCTAGAAGGCATGCAAAAGCACATGAAAAACAGCAAGGTGCTTGGTGACAGCCAGCATGGCTTCACTAAAGGGAAAACCTGTCTGACCAATTTGACAGCCTTCTATGATGGGGCTGCAGAGCTGATGGACAGGGGTAGAGCAGTTGATGTCATCTACCTGGAGTTCTGCAAAGCGTTCAACATGACATCCTTTTCTCTAAATTGGAGAGACATCATTTTGATAGGTGGACCACTCAGTGGATAAAGAACTGGCTGGATAGCCACACACCAAGAGTTGTGCTCAATGGCTCAGTGTCCAGCTGGAGACCAGTAATGAGTGGTGTCCCTCAGGGATCATTGTTGGGACCAGTCTTGTTCAACATCTTTGTGGGTGACATGGACAGTGGATTGAGTGCGTCCTCAGCAAGTTTGCCTATGGCACCAAGCTGGGTGGTTCAGTTGATAAGGTGCAGGGATGGAATGCCATCCAGAGGGACGTTGACACGCTTGTGAGGTGGGCTGTTGCCAACCTGATGATGTTTAACCATGCCAAGTGCAAGGTCCTACACCTAGGTCAGAGCAATCCCAGGCACAACTACAGGTTGGGCAGAGAAGAGATTGAAAGCAGCCCTGTGCAGAAGGACTTGGAGGTGATGGTAGATGAGAAAATAAACATGAGCAGGCGGTGTGCACTTCCAGTCCAGAAAGCCAACCGTATCCTGGGCTGAAACAAAAGAAGCATGACCAGCAGGTCAAAGGAGGTGATCCTGCCCCTCTACTCTGCTCTTGTGAGACCTCACTTGGAGTACTGTGTGCAG
>JANRGW010044946.1:0-17876 GCA_024733675.1 Psilopsiagon aymara
GCTCCCGCCTACCGCTGCCGGGCGGCCTCCCTCGGGCACCCCGCTGCGTACATCCCTCTGCACGCGCCGTCCGGAGCCCTCCCTTCTAGGGATAAAAACTGAGAAAATAAAATAAAACACTGTTTTATATATATTACATACGTATTTATGGTTGATATTATTTTATATACCGTATTATTTGGTGGTTTATATTAATTATATTAATTGCAACTATGCTTATATATAAATCTGTATTTGCATTTAAAAAATAACGACATAGATTTATATTTTAATATACACACACAGAGACAAGCCGTGATGAAGCCTTTCTGTAAGTACACCAATGAAGAAAAGGCAGGCAGGGTTAATAATGGTGTTCTGCTTCTGGGAGAAAGCCCTGCTGCCCTGGTCCTCCCTGCCCGCCCCGTGCCCAACCTGGATAAAGTCTCCGACCCTTGGATCTCCTGCTTGGTGCTTCCTGCCTGCTACCGAGGGCGCTCACACAACTGGGGGTTGCTCGAATTGAAGCAGTATAGCAATAATCAGTAAATAATACTGATAATAGCAGAAAATAATACTTAAAGATGGGGCTTCGAACAACCTGGTCTAGTGGAAGGTGCCCCTGCCCATGGCATGGAGGTTGGAACTGGATGATCTTTAAGGTCCCTTCCAACCCAAACCATTCTGTAATTCTGTAATAGTCAGTATGAGACAGCTGGAAGCTGATATAACACAGGAGGGGGGGTTGCATTTCTATAATTGCTCCAAGTTCAGTTAATTTCAGTCTAGATTTTAACTGCAAGTCCTTGAGCTTGGGATAGTGAAATGGGTAAAAATCACCTGGTTTAACAGGAAAATGCAGCTTAATGAATATATCAGGTGAATAAATAAATCTGCATGCACACAGACACAAGCACATGAGGCTGGCCTTTGTACCTCTGCCGACACCTGTGCTGGTATAACACCAGGGCTTGTGCCCAGCAAGACCTGGCACCATTCCTCTCTCTGCCAGGCTGTTGCTTGCAGTCAAGAGCACTAGTGCTTTCAGACAGGTGGAGTTCACTTCATACCCTGTCTTCCAGACTTCTTCTTCCCCATGTCATCTCTTCCCTGAACTCTCCCCTCTAACATCATTTCTTCCACAGGACTAGCATCAGATAGGAAGGAGCTTTCTGTGCTGCCTGTGCATACACTGTGCAGCAACCATCTCCTTGCCTGGGCCAGTTTCCGCTTAGAGCCAAGACTGGATCTGGTTGCTCAGCTCCCTTTGATGCTACATCATCTTTGCAAGGGCCATAACTAGACCAACAAGAATCACTTAAAAGAAAGTAAAGAATTAAAATTAGAGACATCTTCTACTTTCAAAAACTATCTGCCTCAGAACTAGGCTCCTAACAATCCTCATTGTGTATACGTAAAAGAGTTAAAAAAGACTCAAACTGCATTTATTGCCAAGCTAGAAAAAAAGTCAAACATAGGTTGTTCAGAAGAGTAGCTAATCACCCGAATTAAAGTACAAACAAGTAACCTTAAGTACAAAGCAGCAGCTTTTTCTTTAAACAGGTTGATTTCTGTGCTTCAAAGTGATTGACTGACCATGAATTCAAAAAGAATTAAGAAAAAAAAGTGCAGATTATTTCCCCCCTTCAGCATATGAAAAAAATTCCAACAAACGCCCTTAAACAAAAAGGCAGTATCAGAGAGGGTGAGAGTGACTAATTCTCAGACCTTGAAGAACAGTGTCCTGATACAGCCAGGTGGGCTGTTTAACCACAGAAGCACCACACCAGTTAAGCAAGCTGGTTTCTTTTCCATACAGGTGTATTTTTGGTCTTCTTTTTTTTCTCTGTATAGCTACCACATTTAAAAATAGACTTTTAATTAAATTAATGATCCTCTTAATTAAAAATAGATTAATTAAAAATTATTTTAAGTCATTTTAATAAATGTCTGAATTTAAGGTTTCCATCTAAGATACAGACCACATAAAAATGACAGAAATACAGCATTACTTTCAGTAAAAACACAAGTATCATTGTTCAACATTCGCAAGATGAATAGGTACGGATTACAGTTAAGTTTTGGCAATCAGCAAGAAGTACTACTAGGACAGAATGGCTGATAAGAATAAAACTTTCTCTGAGAATACTTCTTTCCTCTCCATAAAATGCTAATGAGATTAATATTGCTTACGTGAATTAGCGTTTCCTGCCTGCTGATTTGGATCTTGATTAAAATTTAATTAATCTGTCCACCACTTTACTCCAGCTCCCTTTTCTCTCTGTCTTTGGATCTTACGAACTTTTGTTCTAGCTCTCATCCTCCTATTCCTATTAACTACTTTGAGAATACAGCAAGGATGGAGAGAAAAACAGTTGAAGCAGCTTTGCAGGTAGCCTGGTGGCAACTGCTGTCTCTCAAAGTATACTTGCAGAAACACCCACAAAGGTTTCACACAAGCCAAGCCACACTCATGTCATATCATACAAAGAAAGGGCACATCAGATAAGGGTGAAACACAAAAGACTTTCAACATCCATATTTCTCTATCATTTCCCACCTTGTAATCCTCTTACTTTTCTTCTGCACCCATACTATCCCTCAGTGCAGAACACCAACATCACCCAGCGTCTATATCCTGTGCCCCAGGTGCTTTACCAGGGATAATCAGTCCCTGCTCATCAGCAGGAATTTCCACCTGGCTGCAAGTGATTGACATTCGGGAGCTGAACTTCCCAAGTGCTGTCCCAGGGTAAGAACCAGACCACCACAATGGAGCAGCTGAGCAGGCAGGATTTGGAACAAGTGACCCTATGGGTGAAGAGTCACCAGAAGAAACTGCTTACACTTATGCAATTGCTCCTTGCTGATGGACAGTTCTCAGGAGCTCGGTGTGGATGACAACATACATCTGGTGTGAAATGCATCAAAGCCTGTCAAGCTACAGGTGGGAGTTGATGTTTGCAACAACTAATCTAAGCTAACCACCTAATCAGGAGAAAATTGCCAGTACACAGCAATGAACCTGCACTGTTTATCAGCAAGAGGAATTTATCAGTGGATGTCAACAGTCAGTACTGATTATGACTCCTGAGGAGTCCTACAGCCCCTGTACATGTAGACAGTTTCCCAAAGTCCTTCATGCTCTTGGCCTCAGTTCTGGAAGTACAATTAATGTCAAAATCTTTGCAGAAGAATAAGCTGGATACCCCAGACCCAGCCCACTGCCTCTTAGATGCCACTGCCCGGGCAATCAGCTCCCATGGCTAAGAGGCACCCCTTCATTCCTGGTGCATGCTTTGGCCTGCAGAAGTGAAACTGTACAAACAAATTGTTTACCCACATACGCTTGGGCAAAGAAAGTCCTTAGTGGGCAGCGTGTGCTCAGGGGGGCTGTGTATGCATAGGCCTCATGTAAATGTTCTGTAGAATCAAGGGAGCCTAGGACTGGAAAGGACCTCAGAGGTCATGGAGTTTAAGTCCTTGTTCTGCCAGATAATAGCATCATACAATCCTATTTGCAAACTGCCTTAACTCTACAAGTGATGGTGGTTTTAGACCTACACCACTCTGAAAGTTAGCTCCTTGCCCAGGATTATGAACTTTTTTCATAATCAGCCTATATTTATTTATGGCTTATTCATACCAGAGTGTTCCTGTGCCAGCCTTATCATTTAGATTAAATACTCTTTTCCTCTCTCGCAGTATTTAGAGGTAGCAGTGGCATCCTTTCTTAGCTTTTGTTCTGCTAGACTAAACAAGCTAACAGCTCCCATTCATTCACAAGTACCATCCCACAAATCTTCTGCACAAACCAGACTGGCAAATAAAAACAATCAATCATCGTCTCATCCATTCACACACAGCTGAGCAGCAGATGCATTTTAACGCCTGTGCGTCTTAGTCGTCTTATCCCTAACATTAATGCATCCCTAAAACAGGATTGGCATCTTATCTAAGAGTTTGTCTGCTTTGCATTCAAGTCACAGACAACTACTTCCGTTCTATGGCCCCGACATGACAAGGTGATGTTATGTATGCATTCAGTTTGGGGTTTTTAAAATATGGTTTGCTTACTGGCAATCAAAGCAACCTACAGAGGGGATTGCCCTGCTTGGTAGAGTCCAGAAATAGGTGCTCTGCAAACCAAAGCCTGATCCACACATACCTCTGTGCCACACTTTTTTCTCTTCTGTACTACTCAAGTAATACAGTACTATATGCAGGTGGTGAAAATGACCCCTCAGAAGCAGCTTTGTTGCTCTGTTTTTCCCAGCTTCCCTTTCCTCACCTATGTTTTCCCTATCTCAAGGACTTCCCTAGAGCTTGTCTTGTTTTCTTAAGAGCTTCCTGTTTCTGGTAAGTATTTTGAAACAGCAGCTGAAACTGTGTCAGCAGAGGATGCTTAATAGCTGGAAAGAGTGAGAGAAAACAAGAAACTGCCCAAGACCCTCAAGGAAGAAATACCAATCACATTATCCAGCCCAGCTGATGAGGTCTTTGAGCAGGAAAAACTGAGCCTCTAGGTTGATGGTTTTAAAAGCTGTGTTGGTCATGTTGAGCTTTCCTGACTTCTGTTACTTAGAAATGTCTTAACTAAATCTTTTCCATCTTGTGAAAGTGCTGTGTAGACACTTCTTTGCAATGCTTGGTTTTACATGGAATAAAAATAACGTTTCAGGAGTCGCTATGGTCCCATAAAAATTGCTCTATTCTGTTCCATTCCTTCAAATAGAAACTTGACTATATAATTGACCTATTGTACTGATTTTGTCTGAGATGGAGTTAATTTTCTTCATACAGGCTCTTTAGGAAGGCCAGGCAGGGAAGATGAGGAAGAGACGTTGCCCTCTATGTTAATGACTAGCTGGAGTCCATGGAGCTCCAACTTGGGATGGATGAGAAGATTATGAGTCAGGATTAAAGGAAGGGCAGGAACAGGTGATATAATAGGGGGGTTTGCTACAGGCAGTCTGACTAGGAAGACAGAGTAGATAAGGCCCTCTAGACAGATAGGAGCAGCCTCACAGTCACAAGACCCAGTCCTCACTGGGAACTTCAACCACCCTAGTATCTGCTGAGGACAATGTGGCCAGGCATAAGCAATCCAGGAGGTTCCTGGAACACACTGATGGTAACTTCCTTCTCTAAATGACGGAGGAGTTATGCTGGGAGACCTTATTCTTACCAATAGGAAAGGAAAGTGAGAACCCAATTTCCTTAATTTCACCAATAGGAAAGTGTGGAAAGTGGAACTCAAGGGCAGCCTTGGCTACAGTAAGCATGAAATGCTGATGTTCAAGATCCTTAGAGTAGCAAGGAGAGTGCACAAAAAACTTGCTACTTGGACTTCAGAAGACTTTGGCCTCCTCAGGGATTTGCTTGGTGAGTGCCCTGAGACAAAGTACTGGGAGGAAGAGAGGCTCAAACTGTTGTCTAATGTTTAAGAATCACCTCCTCCAAGCTCGAGTCATTCATTCCATCAAAAAGGACATCAGACAAAAACATCAGGAGGCCTGAATGGATGAATAAGATGCTTCTGGACAAACTCCAGTCCCAAAAGGAGGTCTACAGAGGGTGGAAGCAAGGATGGGTACCTTGGGAGGAATACAGAAGAATTGTCCTAGGAGCCACGGATCAGGTTAGAAAAGCTGAAGCACTCAGAGAGTGAAATCTGTCAAGGGATGTCAATAGCAATAAGAAAAGATTCTATAGGCATGGTGGTGATAAAAAGAAGATTAAGGAAAATGTGGTCCCTTTCCAGAAGAAAACAAGACACTTCATTACTTGAGATATGGAGGAAATCATGACACTCAAACACTTATTTGCCTCAGTCTTCACTGGCAAATGCTCCAGCCACACCACCATCCAAGAAGGCAAAGGCAGGGGCTGGGATCATGAAGCCTACCCAGCATAGGCTGAATGGTCACACCCAAAGAGTTGTGGTCAACAGGTTGATACCCGGGTAGAGACCAGTGATCAGTGGCATCCTTCAAGCGTCAGTATTGGGACTGTTGCTGTTCAACATCTTGGTTGGTGACATGGACAGTGGGATCGAGGACACCCTTCGCAAGTTTGCCAATGACACCGAGCTTTATGGTGAGGTTGACACACTGCAGCGAAGGGATGACATCCAGAGGGACCATGACAGGCTGGAGAGGTGGGCCAACACAAACCTCATGAAGTTCAACAAGGCCAAATGCAAGTTCCTGCACCTGGATCAGGGCAATCCCAAGCACAAACACAGGCTGAGTGGAGAATGGATTGAGAGCAGACCTGAGGGGAAGGACTTGCAGGTGTTGGTCATTGAGAAACTTAACATGAGCTGGCAGTGTGCACTTGCAGCCCAGAAAGCCAACAGTATCGTGGGCTGCATCAAAAGGAACGTGACCAGCAGGTCAAGGGATGTGATCCTGCCCCTCTACTCTGCTCTCGTGAGACCTCACCTGCAGTACTATGTACAGTTCTGAGGCCCTCAACACAAGAAGGGGCAAGGGCAAGTCCAGAGGAAGGACAAGAAGACGATCAGAGGGCTGGAGGACCTGTCCTAGGAAGACAGGCTGAGTTGGGGTGGTTCATCCTGGAGAAGGCTCTGGGCAGACCTTAGTGCAGCCTTCCAGTATCTAAAAGGGGGCCTAAAAGAAATCTGGAGCTGGACTTTTTAAAAGGACGTGTACAGACAGGACAAGAGGGAATGGCTTTAAACTGAAAGAGCATCATTTTAGATTGCATATTAGGAAAAGAATCTGTGATAGTGGTGGGGCACAGGAACAGGTTGCCTCAACAAGCTGTGGCTGCTTCATCCCTGGAAGGATCCAACAAGGCCAGGTTGGATGAGGCTTTGAGTAATCTGGTCTAGTGGAAGGTGTCCCTGCCTGTGCCAAGAGAGTTGGAACTGGATGAGCTTTAAGGTCTCTTCCAACCCTAATAATTTTATAATAATAACTCCTATTGTGCTGTGTTTTGGGTTTGTGATCAAAACAGTGCTGATAACACGGGGATGTTTTAGTTATTGCTGAGCAGTGTTTACACAGCATCAAGGCCTTTTCTGCTTTTCATGCTGCCCTACTAAGGGAGCAGATGGGGGATGCACAAGATGTTGGGAGAGGACATAGCTGGGACAGCTGACCCCAACTGACCAGGGGGATATGACACCCCATATGGTGTCACAATCATCAGTAAAAGCTGAAGAAAGAAGGGGAAGAGGAGGCATTCAGAGTTACAGTATTTGTCTTCCCGTATCAATGTTACATATCATGGAACCCAGTTTTCCTGGGGATGGCTGACCGTCTTCCTGCTGGTGGCAAGTAGTCCACCAAGAATTCATTATTTTGCTTTGCTCGTGCACACCTTTTTTGCTTTACCAGTTAAACTGTCTTTATCTCAACACAGGAGTTTTCGCTTTTTTACCCTTCTGATTTTCTCTGCCATTCCAGTAGGGGAGAGTGAGCAAGAAGCTGTTTGGGGCTCAGCTGCCCATTGGGGTTAAACCACATCACTTACCCAAACTGAGATACTTTTTTACAAACATTCTCCCCACCCCCCCCTTTTTTTTTTCCTAGTTTGGGTAACTCTTCTAAAGCTCAAGAGTTTTCCTCTTTCAATCACATTCAAAGACTGCACTGAGATTCTTTGATTTAATGCTTTTTCATAGCAATTGGCAGGCACTTGGAACAAGTGTGCGGCAGTGGCAGCTGTTAGAGCACAGCTGACTTTGAGATGTCAGACAAAACTTGGAAAATCAGAGCAGCTTTTACTACACATTGTATTGTGTGATAATATACAAAATAAAGAGAACAGGCAGTTTTACCATAGACAACCAAACTCCACTGAGTCAGTATAGTGCTGCCATTTGTATCAGCCCTGATTTCTGTCCCCATGATTTACAGCAAATATTGGCTATTTCAGTCATTTGTATCTCAGGTGTAACACATAACTTGCCATGTAAATGTAGTTTTCTCAATTACATTTCACTGTTAACTCTACCTATAGTCCGCCAAAAAAAACCAAACAAGGGCAGACTCATATGTATGAACCCCAAGAGACTTCAAAGCTCAGAATGTAGCAACTTGTATTTTGACAGCTGTCCTTTGAATCCCAAACTATAACCCCTCAGGGGACATAGCATTATGTAATTTTAGTGACAGCACAATTGTCATTCAGCTAGAAAGAAGGATATTGTGATCTCAATGGAAAAGCGATACTGCCATCTGTAAGCTTATAGCCCTTTTTCTTTGGTAATTTGTACCTCTCATGAAAGGTTAGGAGTGGAAATTACTACAAGCTGCTGAATAAAATGACATCATTTTGCCACCCACAAAATGTTACCAGTCTGACAGCCTAGAAAATGGCAGTAAAGCCTAGCAGTAAGGAAAGAGCAATCCCAAGGCAAGTGATCACTCTTCTTTCTGGAGAAAACCTATGCTCATTGTGTTGGCTGAGTGTTGTCTCTGTGGGACTGTGACCACTGTGGCCACAAAATCCAGTTTCAGTAGTTGCTTTCCCTACTGGCTGCAGGAAAGGAATATATAATTGCTGGAAATGCTACTGATTATTACAGTTCAGTCAAATGAAACTGAATTTTGCTTTCAGGCCATTTACTCTCTATTGTAAACCACTATACTGCAAAATTAATAAACAGGGAAATTCAGTTAGGCAATTAGAAGTTTGTAGGAAGAATAAGATAATATAAATTGAAGATTTCATGGATCATAAAGAAAGAATTTCCTGTCTATTAATTCTGCAGCTGTTTTAATGTGTTCCTCTGAATGATGGAATACTGGAGGCTATTTTTTTCCATGGTTGAATTCTCTTCCATTACACTGCACACACCCTCTTAAGTAACCTGCAGCTGCTTTTATCTGCCACTATGAATGATGGTCCATTGTGATATTTGACACATTAAAGAGCCCTGTGATTTCTCCACATACCCCAAATAAACCAACCTGAAGCTCAAGAAACAGAGGCTGCAGGCACAAGTAGAATTTTTAAATGTCCTGAGATAGCCAGAAGGTGAACGTGCATTAAGAAAAAAGAAACCAAAAAGCACTTGTATGGACAGAGTTACTCACTCATCATTTCTGGCCAGCTCCACATGCTGTATAGCAAGCAAACTGGTTTTAATTATTTTTTAATCAGCACTTTTTCCCTGATCTGCCCTGTACCCTTTGGTGGCTCACAACCAGCATATTCTTATATCCACCCAAAGAAAAGTTGGACTCTGATGTTGCTCTTTCAAAGCCAGCTGCATTTCCTAATAAGAGCAATATTTTTCGCTTGGTTTTTCTCTTCTGAACTGCAACACCACCTCTCTTTAGAAAAGAAGATCCGAAACTATGGAGGACTGTAATTCTAACTGACAGGACTGCCATTACTTAATGTTTGTTTTATGCTTTCAGTATGTCACTTAATCTAATTTGGATGTTTTGCAGCACTAATGAACTTCTTTTCCCTGTAACAGCTGATGTCAAATGCAGAATTTATAGTTTAACAGAAGCAAAGAGGAATGCACAGCAATTCAAGAATAAAGCAAATAGCCAGACTTTTAAATGTGAGTTAGCTGATTATGATTTAAACACAGATGTCTTCCTTGTGTGCACTTCAATCCCTTGGAACTGCCCTTTCTGTCCCTACAATCTACAGTTTTGCATTTCTGGTACAAGGACTTTTTTCTTTCTACTTCTCACCAAGCCAACAACTGCTTTCTTTATTTTTAGTTCTTTATCTTACGGCTTTGTCTTACACCTTCATACCCACACTTCTCAGTATTTCCCTTCTTTGGCTATGGAGGCATATTAATTAAGAAATTACACTCTATCCTACGCATTGTAAAAATAGCTCTCCAGATATCACATGATAAAGGAAATAAATATTTAAAAAATATATTAAATACTCACTGTGGTTTTTTCTAAATCAGGCTACTCCCTTTCTATTTCACATATGTGTCAAACCCATCTATGACACACAGAAAAATAACCTACTGGTCATGGTTCCTTTGGGTTCACAAAAGGAACAGGCCTACAGACAGTCTGTTACTACACAGCACCAGAGGAACATCACAGCACTGGGAGGAAGAAAGTTTGGAGACAGTTAAGGAATGCAGTTTGTAAAATACATAAGGTGGAAGCAGCAGGGTAAGACAAGAAGAAAGGCAAACAGGCATGGCCTGCACTAGAGCAGAAGAATTTGCAAGAGGAAGAGAAGAAACATCCGAGTTGGAAAGGCATAAAGACATGCATGTGGTTTTGAGGGAGCCAGGTGTCTATCCATATGGACAAAGGAAGAAGCAATCTAAAAGGTACAGCAACCTCTGTGTGCCTGCTGCAAGACCTAGGATATACTGAAGGAGAGATGGTGCCTGGCCAGGGATTTTGTTCTTAATCTCTCAACCAACTGGAGGCCAAGTGTTCACGTACTTAACTTAAGAGCATGGGAACAGCTGCAAATTACCTTGTGTCCTAGTTTCAGCTGGGATACAGTTAATTTCCTTCCTAGTAGCCAGTAGAATGCTGTGTTTTGCCTTTAATGTAAGAATAATGTTGATAACACACCAATGTTTTAGTTGCTGCTAAGTAGCACTTACTCTAACTCAAGGACTTTTCAGTCACTCAGACTCTGCCAGTGAGGAGGGGCACAAGAAGCCAGGAGGGAGCACAGCCAGGACAGCGGACCTGAACAAGCCAGATGTATATTCTATACCACAGTATGTCATGCTCAGTATATAAACTGGGGTTGTTGCTTGGGGGGGATTGATTGATGCTTGGGGACTGGATGGATATTTGTTAGCAGGCAGTGAGCAATTGTATCATGCGTCACTTGTGCTTATTGAGTTTGAATCCTCTCTATCTTTTTGTTTTGTTGTTGTTTATGTCAATTATTAAACTATTCTTATCTCAACCCATGAGTTTTGCCTTTTTCCAAATCTCCTCTTCATCCCAGTGGGGTAAGGGCAGGGGGCAGTGAGATGTGTGGAACTTAGTTGCTGGCCGGGGTTAAGCCACCACGCCTTGGCTGGGAGACCCTACCTCAGTCTGCTGCATGGATCAGGTACTGAAGGACACACCATGCTCCACATGGCAAATGTTAACTTGTTGGGGAACAATCAGTCTGCTGTAAGAGGACCTCTTAGAAATGACTGTCAATACTTAGAACTTTTTACCGATCATTATAAGGCAAGGGTCACCAGAGAAACAAATATTTTAGAGGATGCTGCTTCCTTGTTAAGCCGGACATTTTATCAAAGTCAGACATAAAGTCACAGACTATAAAACAAGGCATCACACCATAACATAAAGAAAGGTGTTCAGGAGGCAAGAGTTTCACAAAGTGCTCAGGAAGCATTTAATGAGAAGGCCAGAGACCAAACATGGTGGGACATTACCCTAGAAACACAGGAGAGAGAAGGGAGAGCATTAATGGTCAAAGGCAGCAGGAAAAGAGAGAGGAAACGGGAAATAATCATGCCACAAACCCCCCAAAAAGACAAATCTTCAAAAAATGAAGTCATCCAGGAGGCCAGCAAAGAAGCATGCCATCATTCCCCTGAACATAGAAAGTCATCTGGGAACATTATGGAAATCGGTGTAATGGAGAGACAAAAAATGAGAGGACTGCAGCTAACACTGGCTAATTTCACTAGACAAGGAGTTAGCCAAATTAGCTTTTTCTAGCTTAAGCTGAGTGATCTGTTTAACTCCTGCTTGGTAGAAAAAGACTTCAAATCATCACACATGTTAAGGACTGCTTTCAACAAATGTATTATCACTACCCCTCGTGAGATAGGAAGAGGAGCTGTGGTAGGATCTTTGGAGCTTGTTTTGGACTCATGTAGGCAGCGCAGTTTCATCAGTTTTTCTGTCATTCTCCTGTGTCCAAAAGGCTCTCAAGCAGAGGTTTCTGTTTTAGGAGCAGTAACTGTGTCCTTGCCATTTCAGTTTGCTCTCAGCTGCTTTAGCCATCAGAGGTTTTGGAATCACCATTCTCAATGAGAAAATTTGCTCTTTGTAGACAGAATTTAATCTTATCTCATGAAACATGAGTGCATTTCTGGTGTATTTAGTGTGCTAGAAAAGTATTAAGTACCTGCATTTCTGATCTAATCCTTGGGTAAATATGACCAAATCAGTGATTGTAGCTTTAGGCATTTGGCCAGGGAGAAATTAATTTTCTGCACTGATGGTCCCAATAAAAACCTCAGGTACCTCAGACAGTTTAACAAAACTAAACATGCTAGTTTTTCTATGCAGGTTCAGTCTATGAGGTAAAAACCAAACCCTTCCTCGATTGCCATCTTGCCAGGATATATAGATCATATGTGTGCCTACTACTAGAAAGTATTAAATGAAATATTTTTCTTTGATATGAGCTCAAACGATATATTAAAGCTCTGCATGTAGAAAATCCAAAATCTTATAATTAGGCAGTGGCAGTCATGGATAGCTTAGAACATCAAACCTTTGAACAGTTAAATCTATTTTCTTTCTTTACCTCATGCAGAAGAACATGTAATTTGATTATGAAGCAGAGAGTCACCAGAGGTAGCCTGGGAACATTCAGCCAGTGGTAACCCACCAAAATCGCTGTTTTTATCCAGCCTAGTCTTAACTGAAAACGCTTTACCAGGAAATACTGCTTCTCAAGCACTGTTGTGGGTCATAAGATTCCTCTTAAAGGCAGTCAGCCACCAGCAAACACCTCTCTGTAGCTTCATTCTCTACAAAACTGCCAGGTAAATAAAGTGCATTTTATTCCACATATTCTCCTACTTATCTTCCTTTTTGAAGGAAGATGGGAAGGGGGAGAAACTCACTCTGGTTTTATGATATTAAAAATGTATTTATAGAATCATAGAATAGGGTTGGAAAGGACCTTAAGATCATCTAGTTCCAACCCCCCTGCCATGGGCAGGGACAACTCACACTAAACCATATCACCCAAGGCTCTGTCCAACCCGGCCTTGAACACCCCCAGTGATGGAGCATTCACAACTTCCCTGGGCAACCCATTCCAGTGCCTCACCACCCTTACAGTAAAGAACTTCTTCCTCATATCCAATCTAAACTACCCTTGTTTAAGTTTGAACCCGTTACACATATTGCTTATGAACTTGCATTGTTTACACTGACCCATGATTTCATGTGTTCAAAGCCAGCAACTGGCTCAGGCTCTGACTTTCTTTCACACTAAAGAGCTCTCAGCCCCTGCTGTCAACAGAAACTGAGCCATAACTACTCATTTTTCATGTGTACAAAGCACTATGTGGAGTCTGTAATGGCAAGCAGATCTTATTGCTAAATAAATAATTCAATATAGGCATTTACCAGTCATTTCCACTGGCACAGGGCACATGAAGCACTGCAAACCAGACACAAGTCTCACCTTCTAGGAAAAAAAAGAAAGGACCTTTTCTCTCAGATGGGCAAGATGCCCTGAAAAGTGGATATACTTTTTATCCAATTAACAATGTTATCTTCAAGAAATAAAAAAGTATTTGGGAAGACTGACTCCATTTTGAAACAGTATCTCCGAGTTTTACACTGCCCTCCAAAAACATTAGGATAGTAACAGGCAAGGGCTAAGCATGTTTTGGATTATAGAGGCAGGAAGGAGAGGAAACCCAGGGTTAAGATGCAGCACTTGTTACTCAATATTTAGTCAGTGTAACAGTTCAGATATGATGAATCCATTCTGCATATATTTTATTCCATTTCTCGTGTAAATCTGAAATAATGCAAGCAAAGAACAGAACTGAGTCTCCTGCCTCCTACACTACTGAGTACCCATGCTTCAAGGTATTGTGGGGAAAACTCCAAAGAAGTGATAAACATTCATCATCCAGGCTTTTATGTCAAGGAATATTTCTACTTAAAGATCCATGTGACACCTTTCTTTGCTTGTAAATATATACTTGTTTCTAGGACCTGCAGAATCTTTCAGCAAAAATAAGAATCTCAGACTTTGAGTTAACCACATCAAAATGAAATGGCATAAAGCTATCAGTGAAACAAGTTTCTCCCTCCGTGTGTGGATGAGATGGATCCAAATGAAGGCTGCCAACAGTTGTTTTGACCATAATATGAGCAGGTTGGTGTGAGCGGTGGAAGAATGGAATGACATTTTTGGCTGTACCTCAGGGAATTCACAAGCCACCCTTTCCACACGTTTGCAGGATCTGGATCCTGTTTAGTGCACAGCAAATCTTCCTTGAGCAGGCAGCACCTGTGACAAGGGTGCTTGTTTCATCTACCGAGATGTGGTGCTGGCTGCAGTTTCTTCCCCTGTTATCTCAAAGTAGAGGCAATATAAGGTTCTCTGGATAAGGCTGTGTACATACAGCTTGTTTACAAATGGAAGCTATTTTTTAATGGAAGATCTTGCTTTTAAGGTGGATCTTTCATTGTAAGCATGCAACTGACAGGCAGCCAACTTGAGCCTCCAGCACTCTCAGGGGGCAGGTACTCCCTGCACCAGCCTACCTCAGGCATCATCAGCTGAAGTAACCAAACTGAAGCCTTCAGTGCTATGGGGTTTGGAGAGACACAATAAACTCAAAACCTTCGTGATGAGTACAGTGACAAGTCTGCACTTTTTCCCTGCTGAAAATAAATTTATACTCAATCCACGTGAGTGATGTGAGGACTGATTTTTGAATACTTGCAAATTAATTTGGAAAAAAGGTACCGTAAACAGTAAATATGTTCTCCTGAGCACTCTGGATAGCAACTCTAGGAGCAAGTTCTAGCATATGATTAACTTTTGCTTTATTCTTCCTCTAAGTTTGTCGTTTCCTGTTCCGGATAACATATTCATTCAAACTACAGTGAGGTTACAGCTGCTGTCACACAACTCTACTTGGACATCCCTACTGTGCAGGGAAAGAATAAAACATGGATTCACAAAAATATGAGAAATCATGCTGAAAAATAAGCACTGTAATATCTGTTATTACTATCAGCATCTGTTGTCACAGTGGCCTCTGGCTTAGGACTTCTGTTTGCTGATAAAGTTCAGGTACCAGAAGAAGGAAGTCTTGCTCCTTGATACAGCTCCAAAAGTCAATACACACCACTGGCTTTATTACAGTGAATCACACCTTCAAGCCTTCACCTACTCAATATCTGACAGTTAAAGGAGACTTACTATTTCAGGTACTCCAATGTAGCAATTACTACTGTTGGGCTACAGTTACTACAGATTGGAACCCAAGTCATAAATCTGAGATACATATTCAAACTTCTATAAAGTTGGAAAGCACTCAAAAAATCAAAGGCTTTTGGTTACTTCCATCTTTATCTGCTTACATCTTCAGTGGCTGTCCAAAATGAGGCACTGCACAGAAGGAGGTGAGTATTTACATTCTGCATTTCTCATACTGACATGTCTGGAGTCCTACTGATGCAAACAGACCTGGCCTTATGGTGTAAACTATTAATTTCACATGGTAATATTGTACAACATTGCCTGTCTGCTATTTGCAATGAGGCACCTCCTTGATACACCAGGCACTTTAAGACATTGCTTTTCCATTCACTGAATAACACAACAAAAAAGCTAAAAAATACCCAACCAAAAAATCACAATAAAAAACTCACCCAAAAATCTGTCTTGCCATTATTTTTAGTCTCTAATAAGTTTTTGTATATTGTTAATTAATTAAAACTGCTTCAAGAGGTGTCCTGGGAAATCAAGGGATGTTGAGGCTGGTGTGCTAATTCCCAAGCTCAGATGTTGAACACTGCAGCAATTGTCCAGAAGAACACCTGCAGAAAAATCAAAGTAGCTTCTTCTCCCCCACTCCTCACAACTTTATTTCCCTCCACTCCATGAGGCAGCCCTGACCTACCCATAACAGGCATTTTCAAGAGTACCCTGCAAATGCAGTCCTGACATTGGGGATACATTTGAGGTTCGTATCTCTCCTCTTTGCATGCTTATGTATTAGGGAACCACCGCAGCTGCTTAAGGGCAGTATCAGGAATGCAACCACAACACTGCCTCCCCACCATCTCATCAGGGTACTAGATGACACATTTCATGGAATATTTCAACAGTGTAGGCAGGTTATTCTTTTTGCTGAGCCCTAGGTCCCAATCTTTAATGCTCTAAGTATCCTTCCAATGCTGGATCACTCACAGCTCATGAACAGGAGTCCTCTCTGCAGTAAAGGCAGAGGTCTGTGAGATGAAGCCAAATTGCAAGCTTGTGTTTCAGCAGCTTCCAGCCACCACCTTCTGAAATGTCCTTCCAAATCAAGCTGCCATCCCACACTTGACTCTTTTTTTGCTGGGGACTGTCCTGGTGCTGTGTATGCACCATGTCTGAAATTCTGGGAAACTTCCAGTGTCCTCTACACCAAGAAAGAAAATTGCTTTTTCATGAGTGCATTTAATTACTAATAGAAAGGCATTGTTCACAGGCAGCTCAGAATAGCAGTGTTTGTTGAAAGCTTAAGAATTCTCATAGATCTTTAGCTCTCCAATCTGTTTGGATCCATTAGGGGATAGAGTCTACTAAAATCTACAGAGATGGGTTAAGCTAGAGGAGATACTGATTTGTACTTGGAGGAAGGGTTATTTGCCTTTACCACTTTCAAATGCTATTTTTAAGTAACATCAGGTGCTCTTTCTCAACCACTGCTCAGTCCTGTTTGCTCCCCAGTCTCAAAAACACCTTCCAGGTGCATTTGCTGAGTGTTAGTACATTAAGACACTGGGGAGGGAAGACAAACCACAAGCAGCTGCATCTGCCCGTGTAGAAAGACATCTGTAAGTGGTATCCAGCTTTTAGAGTGCTTTACTCTGTAAAAAAGAAAGGTTACTGCCTGGGATAGATATCAGATACATGTTTTGGATGTATTCTTGAGTAATTTGGAGTGAGAAATGGATTGGAGATAGACAAGCTGAACACTTAGAGTCCTCTGAGCCAATGTTACTGCTGTACATAAAGAAGCAGCTCTAAGAAGAAGCTGAAGAAGTGGAACATTCATGGATGGTACCCACTCAAAACTGAAATACCAGGATGCTGCCAGTGCCAGTAGTGGCAGGGAGTTCTCTCAAGCTCTTTGAGATAGCTGTGCTGTGAATATAGCACGGTAATCTGTGAGAGGATAAAAAGTTCTACCAGTCACCTAAAGTAGCCTGAGGGCATAAATGGAGAAATTATAAACTGTCATCCAACATGCCTGGTAATCATGGCTATGGTGGAAACAACTGACAGTCTTGGCATCACACTTCCAATTCTCCTCCATTCTGAAACATAACTTCCCTTGTGGGCTCCTTCCTACTCGAGACTGACTGGCTTTTCTTGGCATTTCCAGGTCAGTAAGTTAGCAATGGCCTTTTGGAGCTGAAGCATGCTCTGCTACGCACAGTTCTGCTGCACCTGAAGTGGCCATACATTTTGATCTATTTTTAGAAAGACATTTATGACAACACTCCCTTCTGATCTCATGAGAAAGTGTTTAACTTCCTCACTCCCAGCCTTTCTCTTGGTAATCCAGTGTAGTCCATGTCCCTTATTCATATTTTGCTACTGATAAGTCAAGAAATTCACAACACTTTAAAGAACTAGATAACATCTGTTCAGGATGGAGAATTGTGGTTCATCTTCCTCAAATCCTTGTAAAAACCAAAATAGAATCTGGAAGAAAAATACAACTGAATCTTAGGCAAGGTTAATATGATGATGCAAAAAGGAAGCTTAAGGAGGTAATAAATGGGAAGGAAAGAGGCACGGTGAAAACTCAATAGACAAACTGATTTGATAGCACATTAAAATAAAAGCAGTTAGTTTATGTCAAGTGTCAAACAAGTTGCTAACGCTTATATAGAATCATAGAATAGTTAGGGTTGGAAAGGACCTTAAGATCATCCAGTTCCAACCCCCCTGCCATGGGCAGG